>CABHPH010101912.1:0-78972 GCA_902168325.1 Peromyscus nudipes
GTGTGTGTGTGTGTGTGTGTGTGTGTGTGTGTGTGTGTGTGTGTATGGTGTGTGTGTGTGTATGTGTGCAGGGGGGTAATACAGATATACAACTTAGGCTGAGTACTGTCTCTTATTCTCAACACTTAAACCAGTTTTGACTATCTGCATTATCCACTCCCCCCAAAAAAGATTCTCTAACCAAGGTTGAGAGCAGCCTAGACCTACAGGAATATGTATATATTATAAGTGTGTATATACATATGTGTTCGTGTGTGTGTGTGTGTGTGTGTGTGTGTGTGTGTGTGTGTATTTAGAAGCCAATTCAACAGCATGACCATTTAACAAAATAAGAATAGCAGGTTCTATCCTAGGGCCTAGGACCTCCATAGCCAATGGTTTTGACAATTATTAAAATACCAGGAATAAATTACTTTCTGTGGAACAGGCCTCATATTCAACCAGAAAGTGTTTAGTTACCCCATCATAACAGTAGTAGTAGTGCTACTATTTCACCATGGCACATCTTGCCTGGCAGCAGGAAGTCCAATGCTGGTTATGACCACTGATTATTTTTTTCCTGACACATCAGCTTGCATAGCACCAACAGAACTATGAAAGATAACCAGTGGTAAGGAAGTTCCTCATCATTTTGAAATTGGTTTCTCTATGTCCTGCAACCAAAGTGTGTGGCGTCCTTAACACTAGGGTTTTATCATATAGTTATGGTAGGCAACTAAACATTGGCAATAACCTATGTTGTCTGTAAATTTCTAGGTCCATTCAAACTCCTCTAATTCTTTTTTCATTTGAAAGACAGTATATGTGCTTAGCCACTCTGGAATTGTTAATCTGTGCTCAGGTTGAATAAAAATCTTTTGCTGTCACACTTTGTCAAAGGCTTTATTGCTTTCAGTTTAAAACTCCATTAAGGATATTTAGCTCCTCACCTAGCCCTTTCTTCATCAGAGGAAGCAATGTGGCATACATGTGCAACACACTTCTGTGCTTTGTCCTGTCCTCCCTAAGATTTGGTCTTGGTGTTGTAAATCTCTATAGGTTCTGACAAACACAGAATGTGAAGTGTCTATCATTTTATTTTTTCCAAAACTATCTCACTGTCCCAAGAACCCTCTCTTGCATCAATTATTCACTCCACTCTTTCTCCCAAATCCATGGTCACAAATGAGATTTTTATCATTTTTTTTTTCAGAATGACAAATGATTGGAATCTTACAGGATGTGGTCATTTCAGGCTGGTTTGTCTCACTTAGAAATACTAATTAAGGTTCTTCTGTGTCATTTCTTAGGTTGGAAGGTCAGCTCTGAGTTATACATAACATATGATTCTGTGCATGCACCTGAGTTTATCAGCTCTACTGAGGGACACTTTTGGTGGTCCACTTTAGGACAATTAAGAATAAATTTGCTATAAAGAACCATGTGCATATCTTGTTTGTATGTTTGAAATTCAGTTGTGTAAAGATCTAGGTAGACAACTGGGGAGTAACTAGTCAAAGTGAACCTATGTTTAACAGTACGAGAAACTGTTAACTGTCTTTCCAGGTGGCTGTGACACTTTGCATCCTCATCGCTATCAGGGACTATGGGTGTCCAGCCCCTCAATAGTCCCCTCCCAGGGTCCAGGAATAATCTATAACTAGCTGATAACTTAATCTTTGAAGATAGGACATGAATCTACGTACATGAAACTCCTTAGTTCATACACTTTATTATTCTGTGTCAGTTCTCTCTATATACAGTTTCTGTTCTGCTCTCATGCCTAGCTCCTTTCTTGCCTGATTTCTATCTACATTTATCTGCTGTCACCTCTAAGTTCTATCTTAATTCTCTCATACTAGTTCTGCCCTATCTAGATTCTCATCCATCTAGTTCTTTTCCATTTTAGCTCTTCTTTCATCTCCTTCTTTCTCATCTTGTTCTTCTTCATCTTGTTCTTTTCCATCTGGCTCTTCATCTTCTATCTCATTCCTCTAGTACTCTCTTCTAGCCCTTCAATCTAGTTCCTCTCCAGTTCTTACCCATCGAGTTCTTCCATTCTCTTTTCTCTTTTCTGTCTCGTTCTCAAGTCATCTCTCTCAAATTCTTCCTCTGAATCTCCTTATACCTGCCAGTTCTTCCTTCTCAAATTCTCTAGGGTATTCAGTTATAAACCCAAGCAATAGCAATCCTCCCCCTCCAGCCAGGTTACCAGGCTTGAATTCCTACAGGGTCATAAAGGCAGGTAAGAATTTTCTCAGGCAGTGACTGTCAGGCTTTCTTTTATAATCCAAAAGGAGAGTGGTAAAGGAGGAGGTCAACTGAGAGCTAATGATCAGTTATCATTTCGGAAAAGGGGAATTTGTGTGTTCAAACTACATTCCTAGAAATGGTTAGATAAGAAGTTTGGAGTCTATAATGTTAGTAAGGCTATATAAGAAAGGAGGGTCTTACCTTAAATTGCACAAGAAATAAAGCTATCTGCCTGACCTAGGAGACAGGTGTTGTTTCCATAAGGGTATTACCTTAGTTCAAGAGATCATTTGGCCTTGGATGCTTGATAGGCATTTTAGACACATACACTGTTAAGAGTTCTTGGAACCACACATAACATACAAGAAAATCATTGTGGGAATTGGCCAATGTATATACAAAAGCTAAAATATCACCAAGATAAAATATCACCATGGCTTGACCTTTGAAGAAGTCCTTGGCTTTTCCAAGTAGTAGCTTTTGTGATAGTAGCTGATCCATTACGTTTCCCTGCAGCTTGCAGCACACAGCAATGAGAATTCATGTTGCTCACTAATCTCTCCAGTATGTGTCACTGTCAACTCCTGAGTTTCTCTATTAGAATAAGGTTACAATAGGTACAGAATGCTTGTTTAAAATTACCATCTTTTAATAACAAATGATTTGTGTGTGTTTTCCTGTGCTCTTTTTTCTTGCCAACTCTTCTTTGGTGATATGACTATTAATATTTTCTATTATTTCATTAATATTCCTATTAATGGTTTTAAATTTAATATAGGAATTATGATAGTTGCCAAATATATTTCAATTTTACATTCAAAAATGGGGAAACAAACCAAAGATAGGTTCCTGAATCAGTTTGGTCCATAGCGACTTAGACTTGAGTTAAGTTAAACCCCACAATTGACTGAGGGACCATGGTGGGATTTTAAGTTCCCAAACATTCCATAGCTGTATAGTCAGTATCTAGTAGTTCCCCAAAGGTTTGAGTGTATCCTCTTATCTAAGTCCACTGGGAAAGGATAAAGAAAGATTCACATTGTAGATTTCTAATAATCACCGATACAGTGAGAACAACATTTTATATGTATGTGAAAACAAAGTAGACTATTTGAGCGGAGAAAAGAAGCCACCAAAAGTGGAACAGGGGTAAGGAGAGAACGTCATGAAATATACAATGATATACATTTATGAAAATATAATGAAACACTTCTTTGTGTGCTACTAAAAACAAAATTAAAATAAAAAGAGACAAAGGGTGTATGAATTGACATAGGACTGAAACTGAGAGGAGGCTATGACTCCACACAGTGTTGACTCAAGTCAGGATTGTGACAACTCCAGCTAGACATTTTCATTATTGTCTAGATCAGTGGTTCTCAGCCTTCCTGGTGCTGCGGCCCTTTAATACGGCTCCTCATGTTGTGGTGACCCCAATCATAAAATTATTTTTGTTGCTACTTCATAACTATAATTTTGATACTGTTATGAATCATAATATAAAAATCTGATATCCGGGATATCTGATATATGAACCCTATCAAAATTGTATGAACAAATATTTAATTATGAAAATGAACACAAATTTCTTTTTTGTTGTTGTTTGTTCTTTGAGACAGGGTTTCTCTGTGTTGCAGCTCTGGCTGTTCTAGAACTCACTCTCTAGACCAGGCTGACCTTGAACTCACAGAGATCCACCTGCCTCTGCCTCCTGAGTGCTGAAGTTAAAGGCATGCACCACCACAGCCAGGCACACACATGTCTTTTAATTTTTGAGCCAGGATCTCATTTTGTAGCTCAGGTTGGCTTCAAATTTTGAATCCCCCTGCCTCAGTCTCCTGAGTACAGGATTAGAGGTCTAGTTAGCCAAATGCATCAATGTGTTGAAAATTCTCAATTTAACTTTCAACAAGGGAAAGACAAATACAAGCTATAATAAAACAAACATTTTTGTCTCTTCAATAGTATTGAGCAAAAAGAAACTAAAGCAAATTATAATTAGGATGTGGGAAAACAAGAAATGCCATACATATTATGTGGGAGTAAAAGATGATACCTTAATCAAAAGCAGTTTTTGAAAAATTATCAAAATTTCATGTATACATGCTAATTCATCCATAATTTATACTTCTACAAATTTTACTGTAAATGTGTTGCCTAGGTGTACAACAACAAGAACAAGGATTTTCTTTGATAGCATAAAAGTGGGTGCTGCTTTCAACAGGGAGCTAGGGTTGGTTGAATGTATATTATACTCTCATTGCATGTAACAGAGGGTGGTTCATTAAGAAATCTGAGGCAGCTCATTTGGAATGTGGAATAAGGTTTTATAGGGTTAAGGACACACTACCCTATATTGGTTTTTCAAGACAGGGTTTCTCTGTGTAGTTTTGGTGCCTGTCTTGGATCTCGCTCTGTAGACCAGGCTGGCCTCGAACTCACAGAGATCCGCCTGGCTCTGCCTCCTGAGTGCTGGGATTAAAGGCATGCACCACCACCACCTGGCTACCCTAATATATTTTAAGTTGAAGAAACTTGAGAATATAGCCAAAGAAGTTCTCTGTTGTTCTCAGGCCCCTTTCCCCTGAAGCAAGTCAAATAGGGTGGGGAAGATTCTCTCAACCCCCTGAAGGAAAAGTGTCTTTTTTATATGAAGAAATAGCCTCCTTGTCTCCAAAGACGTAGAATGCCAAGAAAACCTGGACAAAGAAGCCCCAGCTAGCGCTCTTTTAGCCTAGTTACCACCATTGGTCTGATCTCCTGTTCCTTATGGAAGCTCCCACCACTCCTGAAGATTGTGTTAAATCTGCTTGTATAATGTATTATTGTTAGTCAATCTCATGTCACAGAGGCCCCAGCCATGAGCCTGGGGTAGGAAGAAGAAAAGATATTTTCAGTTTCTGCATATCCAACAAGTATTTTAAGTAAAATGAAATCAGAATGCATAAAGCTTGCATCATATTCTATGATTTCCCTAAGATTGGGATTATCTGGAAGAAGATATGAAAAACTCTTCTCCCTCTGTACTCCTTTGTAGTAGTAGCTCCCCCCAATAGCGTTCCAAACCATTGACTAGCAGTGAGCTACAGTTGTCACTGTGTCTTCATTTAGATATAGTTTATATCATATCATATCATATGTATTACTTATGAAAACATGAAAGCATGCTTCACAAAAATATTTTAAAGGTCCAACTTACTGGGTTGTTAACTACCGCAATTACTAGATTCAACTGCTGCTAGGATTTTAAAGGAAAACATTTTCAAAGAGCACCCATGACTGATCAAGGATCTGGGCAGGGGACATCAATGAAGACACCAGCCACCTTAGATCTCAGCATATGGAGAGGCTGTGACATGTATGTTCTTTATATTTCTCTGACCATGTCTGTAAGACTGTCACCAGCAGACTGTGCAAGACATTCATCATTCATCGAAGAAGGTGCTGCCTGAGTTTCTGGGCTATGTAGTGACACAGGAGCAGGAGGAAAGGACTTTCCCTGGCTCATTATAAATCATTTGGGTCACTGTGGAGGCCCTAATATACTTAATAAACAACCATGTCCTCTATGCAATAGCTTTATTTATCTTTGCTTATAAGAAATGATTGATATACAGGAAAGAGATAATATTTATTAATCCTACAAAGTCATAAATTAGCTTTGCTGTATAGGAAATAGGTGCTGCAAAGACTCTTTTCATATTCCACACTGTAAGACAAACAGCATTTGCTCAGTAATATTTCACTGTTTGCTTTGCCTCTAAAGTTATATCATTTCTAGGGGAAAGTTTAACAGAAAATGAGATCTTCAATTTGCTTTCTTCATTCAGGCTTCCTTTGATTCCAGTTTTCCAAAATGAGCCTCTTAACTTGGTCTTGCAGTTTTTCTCTCATTTTAAAATGAATACCATCCTAGTTGCTAGAAAATTCTTTGCATTAATACTTTTTTAAGAAGTAAATGGACTAACACTGTAGTAAATGTCCTTTGGCCCCAGTTCTGAATCCTGGAAGTTTTCAACACTTTAAGAGTTTATGGTGTTCCTGATTTGGAAGTGTACTGAACAATAGAGTCAGTTATCCTCTCCTTCTCAACTTTTAAAATATTGTCAAGCTGTAACTAAAACATGCATCATATAGAATTTTAAGCGCTGCCACAATGAGCTGATATCAGAGTTGATATATGATAATTAGATAATTTGTGTGTTAGTTTGAATGATAATTGGCTCCCATAATCTTATAGGGAGTGGCACTATTAGGAGGTGTGGCTTTGTTGGAGTGGGTATGGCCTTGTTAGAGGAAGTGTGTAACTATGGGGGTGGGCTTTGAGGTTTCCTATGCTCAGGGTACTGCCCAGTGTCTCAGTTCAATTTCTGTTGCCTGCAAGATGTAGAACTCTCAGTTACCTCTCTAACACCATGTCTGCCTGCATGCCACCATACACTCAGCCACCATGCTTCCCACCATGATGATAATGGACCAAACCTCTGAAACTGTAAGCAAGCTCCCTTCAATTAAATATTTTCCTTATAAGAGTTGCCATGGTCATGGTGTCTCTTTATAGCAGTAAAAACCCTAACTAAGACAATGTGATACTTCAACAATATGTACATGTGTCAGAGCTTTACATTTTATCTGGAAAATACATAATTGTCAATGGTAGTGAATAAAACTTGGAAAAGTATCACATAGGGTTGGGGATATAACTCAGTAAGAGTACTTGCCCTGTATATACACAGGCCTGTGTTCCATCCCCAGAACAAAAGTATTTTTTAAAAAGCATCACAAAGTATTATAAGAATCTATTCCTGCAGAGTTTATCCTCCTTCAAAGAAAAGGTATACATGTCAACTGGGTCAGTCCCTGGTTAGACTGTGAATGGCTGGAGTTCAAGATAGCCTCTAAACCTGCTCTTTAACATGATACTTGGCTCACTGTAGTCTCTCTGCAATTCAATGCATAAGTAAATAAATGAGGTGAAACTGAGTTCAGCCAGAGGAAGGATATAAATAAATGAACATCTGTTGGATCTTATCATGGAGGGGGCCCTGAAAACCCTACGTATGTTTTCAGGGGCCAGCATGGAAACTGCAGAACAAGTCCCTGTGAGGACTGCAGTCTCCACAGGAGACAGGGCTGAAGGGAATACCTGCCTCCCACAGGGTAATTGGTTCTAAAATCAACCCAGAGATCCCATATTTTCCTTCCTTTTAATGGAAAGCCTCTCTGCCTGGATAGAATTTCAACAGACATATTTCTAAATGGCTTTATTATCATGACCTAGATATAAATATCATGGCAGGAACCCATGAGGTGGGGGCTCAATTTAGGCTAACTGAAAATAGAGGTGGAGAAGCATCAGCTCTAGCATCCCTGATATTAGAGTGGTGTTTCCATAGCAACCAGCTGAGTCACTAATGAAAAAAGAACAGTTGCACTATGACTTGGCTGACATTCTGTGACATTCTCTTATTTTACTGTAGCTCTAATGATGTCTTCAGTAGCAATGACAGAGAGAAAAGGTTCTGACCTCTCTATTAAACCTGCAGCTGGCTTGACATGCTGTGCCTTTCGCTAATGAATGTGAATCTCTATGTGCAAATTCTGCTTTAGAGAAAAATACTTTAGGAATTTGTCTGAATCATATATTAGACTTGTTGACTCCATTGTTCCTTTAATATGATTCCTTCTTTTCCAAATTAAGGTGGTAATAAAGCAGATGAGCCCCAAATGCAAAACAGGAAGGGCAAAAATTAGTGGAAAGACATGATAAGGTGATGTTAATCCATCACTGATGCTGCAAAATCTACCAAACAGCCAGAATCAGTTCTGCCCTTCTCCCAGTAGCATACAGCAGATGCTAGTAAGCAAAAGGATAGCATTTCCATCAGAAATTAGACTTATTCAAAACAAGGAATAAGAATTAGACCCATTAGAAATAAGGTATGAGAGCTCTATGATTCATGATATTCACTTACTGTTCATCTGTATTCAGCCCCTTATGCTGGGAAGGAATATTCTCAAGTCAAATTCTAAAGCTAAAAAGAGTGAATTGGATTTGCAATTTAGAAATGCACATGAATCTACATATAACAACACCCCTGCCACTGCTAAGAAAAACAACCAGAAACTAGCCACTCGTATGCAAATTTTTAAATGAAGTTAATAAAATACCAGTAATTGAGTATACAAATAAAATTTGAAAATAGCTAAAACATTATTATTGATGTGATACAATCTTGATAATATTCTGCTTTGTTGCATTTTCTTTTCAAATTTACTTGTTTGCAAACATATGAAGTTGTTTAAAATCTGGCATTGAATTGCTGTCATCTATATAAGAAGGGCTATGTGGCTGATGTCAGCTGCTAAATTATGTGGGAGTTTGTGAATTTGAGTGTAGGCATGTGCATCTCCTTATCAGCAGGAGAGAAGAGAGCTCATTCATAATTAAAACAGCCCTCCAGCAACTTGCTTTTGTCAGCAAAATATTGCCGAACTAATATTCTTAGACTACGACTTGAATCATGCTACTCTTTTCCTAAGGAACTTAAGTGACCACTCTCACCACATCACTCCCTTATTTAGCAGCAGGTGACAGTTACCCACTGAGAAATCACACCTGTGTGGCCTGATTCCAAATGCCATCTACAGCTTTGTCCCAGTGTATGCATTCGTGAGTACTTATTCCTCACAATACACCCCTTCCTTCCTGCCATTCTCTCTGCTTCCTGAACACAGAAAAGTATTACTAATTCTCTTCTCCATTTCTTCCCCCAACAACAGCCTCCTATATCCCTAACTTGCTCTCAAGTCCTAACTCATCCTTGAAGAAAGGGCCAATGCTACTGACATCATAGAGATCTTTCCTAGCTGGCTGTTGCATTTGTGAACAGGGCCTTCTACTCAGCTGACTAGTTACTGTCTTCCTAACCAGTTTAGCAACTAGTTTTTCCTATTGGCATATAGTTTTCACCTTCACAGCAAGCTTCACATCATATTCATCTCTTTTATATGGCCCCATAGTTCATTTATAGTCAGTCATGCTGTAATGTGTCAGTTCAATAGCATCAATGGGACATTTCCACAGGGAACTACAAAGACTCACAGGAGTCCTCATGTGGACAGTGTTGAATATGAGGAAAGCAGAAAGGAGATAATGCACACAGGGTAATAAAGAGTGAGACAACTTCACCACCTGAAGTTTCCATCTTTTTAATAAGTGCTACTTTATCAGAGACTCAGTGCCCTATAGAAGGAAAAGGGACCACAGGAGAGGCAGATGATATTCTTTTTCTGTCTTTGGTTTTGTTTTATTGGGGAACGGGGTTTTGAAACAGAGTCTCTCTGTGTAGTGCTGGCTGCCCTTGAACTCGCTCTGTAGACCAGGCTGGTTTTGAATTCCTTGAGATCCACCTACCTCTGTTTCCTGAGTGCTGAGATTAAAGGTGCCCTGGCCAGTGGGGTCTCAAAGGGGGCGACCCACTTGCGGGAGAGAATGAAAGGGACGGGAGACACGAAGGAAGACAGCAAGACAGGGTCTGATCAAGCTGCAAATTTTATTCTCCTCAGCAAGGCTTATATTGCATGGGAAGGGGAGGGGGCAGGAAGGAGAAAAGGGGTGCAGGATGTGCAGCTGAAGGGGGACATGCAGCTGAGGGGGGACATGTAGCTGAAGGGAGATGTGCAGGTTGTGAAGCTGCAGGATGTTGTGCTAGGTGATAGATAAGGTCCATTGTTCTGTTGCTATGCTACCTGACCGTGGGATGTTCTTTATCTTTGGGGGCATCTGGTTTAGGGCCTGTGGCTTGTTCTCTGGCCTAGCTAGTACTTTTCCATGGTTCATGTTTGGTCCCTGACAAAAGGCTTGCTCTACCACCATCCAGTGATACTCTCTTTCTTAATTAGAGCAGCAATGCTCTGTGTGTCAAGACTTCTGCAACTTTGGCTTAAATTTAATTTTGAAAAAAGGAGCATTTTTACTGAACAAATTCTGAAGACCTCTCTTTTGGATAGAGAATAATCTCTTGTGTTATCATCTGAGTAAGATCAGTCATGTATCTGATGCTGAATTGGGGTTTACTTCATACTAGAAAGTCAGTGCATTTCTATGCCCTCCAATGACACATATACTATGATGCACCCTGGATAGATGTTTTATTTATGTATTTGCCCACTATGAGGAGCCAAAGATGATGGTAGTTAAATTTAGGGACATTCTGGTGTATTTTTGCCTCCAATTAGAAAACAATAACAGAGTCTCTTATTGTGTAAATAGTTCATTTGTTTTAAGGAAGCTTCCTTTAACTTCTTGCACAAAAGAAAAGCTAAAGGAATGGTAAAATATGACCAAGAGCCATCTCTCTACACACATATAATACACACAGAAGGGACAGTGAAAGTGTATGGAAAGGAGCTAACTTGTGTGAGAAATAAGCATAGGAATAGCCTTTGTTGTTGTACCAGACCCAAAACCAAACAAGTGGGCTGGCATAGAGTAGCAGTGGCCCTTTGGTCAGAATAGCTCTCACCTGGACACTGCTCTTGGGGAACAAGCACGGGGCTGCCACCGCCTCATCTGCTGCTCTTAGACATTTTAGGATGATTGGAAGAAACTCTGAGTGTTCCTAGGTATGAAATCAATGAAAACAAACTCAATTTTATGAAATTTTCCATATTGAAATAGTTGTTCAAAAGATCTCTTAATGTTGCAGGTATTGGAATAAACAGGAATAGTAAAAAAAAAATATTCCTGCGCATGGGTCTGTTCTGCCACAAAGATAAGGTACGTGTGACAGTCAAGCAGTGCCTTGATTTTGGGAAACTTTTGTGTGTTGGACTCAGGTAGACTTGAGCTTGAAGTACTGGTGCTGCCACTTGAAGATGGACTAACAACAAATAGAGATTGTCTATATATGTGCATATATATAAGTCCACTGGGGAACCTACTAAATGTACTATTTCTGATAATTAAAGACCAAACCCGCAGTCTTGAATATAAGCCCAGCCTCCTTGTATCTATTGCCCAGGGCATTTTGTGTTTGTTTCAGATATACCAGAGTCTTTATAGCTTCCACTTCCTCACAATCCAATAGAATCATACTGATCTCCATATCAGTCTTCAATTCCCTGTTTTGTCATTCTAAATATTTTACTGTTAACTTAGGGATACTAGAATTAAGAATGGTCTCACTTGAAGTGACTAAAAATCTCAAAACAACACTAAGCAAGCCATCCATTGTTACAAACTAGTCAGTGCTCCAGGATAACAACTTATACTGCATTGCTATTACATTCTTCATATGGACTCCACTCAGCACTATTTAATTGTTCATGCTAGAACTGATGTCTGCCTGCCTATTCTTATATGTGCACAGCAGAATTCTCCTATGACTCACTGCAATAGACACCTGATTTGACCCATCTGTCACTACATCTCCCCTATTTCATTTGCATACAACAACTAATACTGTGTTTTAAACCATGTTTCTCAGTCTAGACCTTCTCAGTCTGATTCCACCAACTGACATCCCAGTGACGTATTATATCCTCAGAGACAACAAAAAGTCATGTCCTCATCTGGAGTCAGTAGTCTACTTGGGATATTTCACAGCATTGTGGTTTAGAATCACAAGCTTATGAACATGTCTGAGGCTTCCCATAACTATATGTTCCTAGATATCCTTGGGATATCAACATCTTTAATATCTTTGTGCTATGTTTTTGCTAGCTGTTGTATATCACAGTGCTGAACACAGTAAGGCAAAACAATTTACAAAATAAATTTCTAAAACAACAAAAGTAATAGTTTTACATGCTTATCACACATACCTGCTGGAACTCACTCTGTAGCCCAGACTGGCCTTGAACTCATGGAGATCCGCCTGGCTCTGCCTCCGTGTGCTGGGATTAAAGGCGTGCGCCACTACCCGCCAGCCGTGCTGGCGTCTTAATTTTTCTATTGCTGTGATAGAACACCATGACCATCAGCAGTTTGGGGAGAAAGGGTTTATTTCAGTTTACAGTTCCATACCACACTCTGTCACTGAGAGAAGTCAGAACAGGACCTCAGGGCAGGAACCTGGAGGCACCAGCTGATGCAGAGGCCAGGGAGAAGTCTTGCTTTCTGGCCTGCTCTTCATCGATTGCTCAGCTGACTTCTTTTCTAAATTGTTTGTTTTATCTTTTTAGATTATAATTGTATCATTTTCCCTTCCCCTTTTCTCCCTCCAAACTGTTCCATGCACCCCTCCTTGCTCTCATTCAAATTAATGACCTCTCTTTTCATTAAATGTTAATACAGCTGTACAATATGGATGTACATATATACGCCTAATCACATAAATACAACCTGCTCAGGCTGTATAATACCTTTCTACTTCATTCATCATTCCAGAAAATGCAACACAGGCTTGCTGGCAGGCCAGTCTGAGGACAGCGTTGTCTCAATTGAGGTTCCCTCTTCCCAAATGACTAACAGGTATCAAGTTGACAAGACAGCAACCAGCACAGAAAGAAATGGTCTGCATTGACCATGGAGCTCCAGTCTCAATGACGGCTGCAGAGATTAAGTTAATACAAAGAAGAACTCAACTGGGGGGAGGAGTTAGTTTACATTACAGGGGGTAGACTTCCAAAAAATATGATTGTAGTAACTATGAAAGCAAAATTGGGGAGAAATAACATGAGATATAGAAAAGGGGAAAAAAGATACATCTAGGAAAAGGGCAGAAAAGGACATTTTCTTGTGGGGAGCGTTTGTTAGGCATCCTTCTGTTACTGTAATAAATACCTTAACAATCAGTTTATAAATGAAAAAGGTTCATTTGGCTCATAGTTTCACAGGTTTCAGTTCATGATCTGTTTTTTACTTCACTGATCATATGTGGTGCAGCAGCATATCACCATGGGGAGTACTATGGTGGAGCACAGCTGTTCACCTTATGGCAGGGAAGCAAAAGAGAGGAAATGGAATAGTCTAGGGTCTCACAATCGCCTTTAAGGACATACCCCAGTGACCTCCTACTACATGTTACCTCTTAAAGTTTTCCACTACTACCCAGTAACACCATTCTGGTGAACTAGCTTTCATACGTGGGTTGGGGGGGGCGCATTTAAGATCCAAACTATAGCAGAACCTCTTTGGTAATTAATAAAATGAAAGTATAATTAAAGTAAAGCAAAGTTTTATGACACACATGGTGCAGAGTTGCTTCCTTTTCAGCATTGTTTAAGCCATTTCAATGAAGACTTAGTTAGGGTCTTTTGTTTGTTTGTTTGTTTAGTTCATTTATGAGAGCGGGGAAAAGATTGTTATGTTGCCCTGGCTGGCCTTAAATTTTTGGCTTCTACACAGCTTTAAATGGAGTGTCTCCATCAAATCCCTCCTCTCAGAGCTCAGGGAACCCCCTAGAAGGGGAAGTGGAAGGAGAGTGGGACCCAGTGGGGATGGAGGACACCAGGTGAACAAGGCCCTCAAAATCAACTGAGCAAAGCTTGTAAGAACTCACACAGACTGAAGTAGCAAGTACAGGGCCTACATGGGTCTGCACCAGGTCCTCTGCGTATGTATTATAGCTTTCAGTTTAGTATTTTTGTGGAACTTCTGACTGCATGAATGAGTGGGTGTTTAATTCTTGTGCCCTCTATTGGGGCTCTTTTCCTTCTAATGGTTTGCCTTATCCAACTTTGATATGAAGGCTTTTGTTTTCTCTTATTATATTTTATGTTGTTAAAAAAGTATGTACCAACTTACATCTTCAAACTAAAGCTTAAATTTAAAATTAAAGAAAAGAAAGAAATTTATATGGCTGAAGAGTCACTCATATGCACAATGCACAAATAACAAGAGACAAAATAGAATCCCCCTGCACCCCTGTTCATAGGGCTTCCCCGATATTCCTGTTGATGATGTTTTTCTATCACATTGTTTATGATTTAAATGTACTTATATCTCTCCTTACTGCAATTCTATTTCTAATCATACCCTTCCCCCTGGGTGCCTTTAAGATGGACCTTTTTTTGTGAAAATTCTATTTATACTGCCCTTCCTGTGGGTTATAGAGGTTTATGTGGGATAGGCTATATTACACCCATTTTTCCAGTAAATCTTTGCAGTCAATCAATAAAATTAAGAGAATTCTCCCCCAAAATTGTGATGATTCTTTACATCTATTGTGTTCTGTAATGATTATAGCCACAGTGTCTCTTTTATTACCTATCCCAGGAATGGTTACTAGAATACAAAGAGAGGTCTCAAAGATGGCCTGTATAATTAGTAAAACTATTGACATTATTGTGGTGGTATTATGTTCCCCCAAATATTGTGTACCCTAACAAACTTATCTGGGGTCAGAGGACAGAAAAGCCATTAGATACTTAGGATAGGCAGTGGTAGCACACACCTTAATCCTAGCATTCCAGAGGCAGAAATCCATGTGTTCAAGGATACACCCAAGCATGGTGACCCACGCCTTTAATTCCAGAAAGCAAGCCTTTAATCCTAGGGAGTGATAGTAGAAAGCAGAAAGATATATAAGGCGTGAGGACCAGAAACTAGAAGCATTTGGCCTGGTTAAGCATTTGGCTGGTAAAGCTTTTAGGTTTTGAGCAGCACAGTTCAGCTGAGAGCCATTCAGATATGAGGACACGGAGGCTTCCAGTCTGAGGAAACAAGACCACCTGAGAAGTTGGCCAGGTGAGGTAGCTGTGGCTTGTTCTGTCTCTCTGATCTTCCAGTGTTCACCCCAGTAACTGGCCTCAGGTTTGATTTTATTAATAAGAATTGTTAAGATTCCTGATACACATTATAGCAAAAAGATTAGGAGAAATTAATAAATAGATGGTGAATCGAGGACTACAGTTTTACAAAATAGAGCTACTATAGATTATTTGTTGCTTAAGCATAATCTTGGTTGTTAACAATTTCCTGCCATGTATTGCTATAATGTGCCAGTTTTTTCTCATACTATTGATGGTCAAATTAAATATTTGAAATAGAGATAAACAAAATCTCTCAAGTAACTCTTGAATGGCTATCATTCAAGGAAAGATGGCTTTCCCCTTTCCTTGGTCCTCTGTTAGCTATTCTTGTAATTCTCGTATGCTTGCTCATATTAATTAGACTAGCCATAAAGGCAATTCATTCTATTAATGGCCACTATTTTCTCTTTAAAAACTTTGTAATGAGGAGATGTAGAGGGCACAAGGTCATTGTGCTCACAGATAAGCACTAGGGAAAACAGGTGCTTATCTGTTAAACACTCATGCTTGTCTCTTCAACAGAAGGGATGTACTGTGTTTTCCACCCAGAAGGCTGGGAGTGGATGTTGTTAAGAGCCTGGTGACCTGTGCTACCCATAGGACTAGGTGACATCTGAATCCCCCAGAGTGTTTATCCCAAACTCTCTCTCCCTAGACCATTATCTTTAGCTTTTTTTTATCAGTCAATAGAACTCATCCTTAGGGAAGATGTCCCATATGCTTTAAAGCTTTGTGACCTTCATACTATTTGTATGACAGAAACCACACAAGATCCTCCCCTAAGCTCTCAAACTATAGAGCTCATCTTTATGGAAGAGGTCACATATACTTTGCAAAAGAGTTTCAATGTAGTCACATCTTGCTTAAGCTTTATTGTACAGAGGGGATTGAGATAATTGTTATCGGGAAATTTTTTTCTCAAAATTGTGCTGTACTTAAATGCCTAAAAACTGACCTGACCAGTATCAGACTCTGGAAGTTTGAACCAACACTGGCTAAGTTGTAATTAAGACAGAAAAGCAGCCACTGGTGTCCTCAGCGTTTCTGGTTGTTTGGGATCCTATACTAAACCCTCTTAGTAAGAATTCAGATCCCCATTGATGGGAAAGAAAGCTGTTTGTTTTTCTCTTCAATCACAGAAAGACTCTATTTTGTGAAGATTTTAGGAAAAAGAAAGAAAGGTCATCTTCAGGACTTGGTTCTGTTTTCTAATACATAATGTGAATAGGTTAGAGTGCAATCCTCCTGTGATGGTTGACGTTTCAAGAATAACCTGAGTCTCCAATGATTGGGGATTCTTAGAGTCTCCAAGTTGATAATCAGGAGAGTTTTATTTCTTTATTAAATGTATCTGTTTTATTTTTAAATTAAACTCCAAATTCCATTTCATGGGGTCTTGGAAAAACTTAACTTGTGCTGCCATTGGCAAAAGAAGCTGGATCAGGACCTCTGTATCCTGGAGCATCATTCTTTGTGATCGAGGCCCATGATTCTTCACACACTGGTGGTGGCACCCTGCCGGGAGCCATTCCCTGGCAGTAGATGGGTCCTGCAGAGGATGTAAGGAGTTGGCAGGAGAAGGAAGTGAGCCAGGCCATGGTGGTCGGGAGAATCTTGCAGGCTGACTGACTAGCAGCCAGAGTGTTTCTTTATTTATACAGAATTTAGTTAGCAGGAATACATTCATGATGTTCCAAAACATAGATCATATCATTTTTGTTTTTGGACATGTGTTTCACTTCCTTTTGCTCATCTTTTAGTCATCATTAATAAACTATGACAGAACAGAGTTATCATTTCCAATCATTTTCCCTCGTTTTGACATCATTAATAAACAGAGTTATCATTCTTACTCATAAAACCCATAACCCAATTTTTGAGAATCTAGAGGCATATGACAGCCTGTGCTCAGGCTGGTTGTTTTGGTTGCTTCAAGGACACTAGGCCAAAACAAAGTCCTCAACCACCCTGGGCATCTTGCCATGTCTCAGGCAGTGTATTACTAACTCTCAGTGGTCAGAGTACCCAGGAAAAATTCTTAGGCTAAAACTGCTGTAGTTATTATTCAAATGCTGGCATAATACAATCAATGTTCACATTTATATCTTTATAGAATTTGGCATTCTGTTGTTCCTTGACATTATAATGGCTCTAACTTTTAAGAGAGGGAGGTCCTGACTTTTTATACTTTTAATCATCTTTCCACTCTGTACTTTGCTTATCAATATGTCTCTATGTGGGGCAGGGTCGTATGCCATGTAATTGTCTGAGTGTACAGTGGGAAGAGGCTTGTAATCTGAACTGTGGCCAATTCCTCTAGCCTACCGGATCTTGTTGACCTTTTTAAATAAACTTTGTTTTGAATATCTTGTTCCTGTGTAAGTAGAGGGACAGATGTTTCAAGAATGTCTCATAGCCTCATGAAGAGACCTCTGGCTTCTTCTTTATGTGTCACAACCTCCAAGGCATAAGGAAGACCTTCAAGTAGATAAGGAGATCTCCCTCAAAGTGGGAGGGGGATAGTAAGTTCAGGATTTTCCTGGGTAAGTTTAGAAGCAGCATTCCTGGGAGAAGGCATAAATGATTCATAAGGAATTTTCCATCAATCCAACATCCTCAAATTGTACAAGTATTAAAGGTACCCCAAGTATGTAACCGGTGGAGATGAAAACCAAAGGTGGCATGGCAGCCATCATGTGGCTCAGCTTAGCTGGATCTTTGTCAAACAGCTGTGCTGGCTTTGTGACTTCTGCCATTCCATTCAGATATGCTGTGCCAGCACCCTGTGGCTGTGACTCCAGCTGAAGTGAGGAAGTGTGAGTGGTCAGAAGAACATGAGTGGCTTCCTCCTGGACCCACAACTGGGAAGGGATTTGAGACATGGAAGTTGCATAGGATCATGAAACTCTTTCCCTTTTCTTGCCATTTTGGGAA
This sequence comes from Peromyscus nudipes, assembly GCA_902168325.1. Taxonomy (NCBI): domain Eukaryota; kingdom Metazoa; phylum Chordata; class Mammalia; order Rodentia; family Cricetidae; genus Peromyscus; species Peromyscus nudipes. The sequence continues at coordinate 17,926 of CABHPH010101912.1, forward strand.
CTCTGCACATGCATCCTCTCCCCAAGTCTAGTTTTCTTTGGAGAGTTGCCTGCATGGTGCAGAAGCCTTCCAGCCTTATGTCATCTACAAGGACCCCTCACTGCATGGTGCAGGCCTTATCTGAAAGCCACTACCCATTCTTTGACCTCTATAAATGAGCATTGTAAGATAATTGCACAAGACTAGAAATAAACTTCCAATAGATGGCATCTTTGTGTGGTGCCTCATGAGCCATTTTCTAGCAAGCAGAGTCCAGTGGGTGGTTCACATCTGGGTTTTTAGAAAGTCTCACATTTGGAGCCTTACATGGAGGATATATGATGTCCTAATCTGCCAGCCTTCCTCCTGAGTGAGACAGTTATTAAAATCTTAGTAACCATTTGTGCTATTTCTATGAAGGACATGTTTCTACACTTGTAGGGACAATCAGCCTACATGAGGAAGAACCTCCCTCCAACTCCAGCAGGAGACATACCCATCAGTGCTCTTCTAAGTTCACAGCCCTCATGTTCTGATTAAATAGGCACTGCCTTCTCCAGGGTACAGGTTTGGAAAAGCTGGCTTCTAGGCAAGACTTCTGTCCTTCTGCCTATATGAGTTATTTACTGCTGTGTAACAAATTACCTGCAAGCTTAATGTCTTACAGTAACAAACATGATCCATCAGTGTTTCAGATAGAAATTGTGGGCTGCTTCACATTGAGCTTTAGTATAGTGTCCCATGAAGGTGGAGGTAGCATGCAGGTAGGGCAGCTCTCATCTGGAGTTGGAGAATCCCACTTCTGCACTTTCTTTTTATGGCTGTCAGCAGGAGGCCTTCCTTGGTAACTCTCCTATGGGTCTCTGTCAGGCAGCTATCATGACCTAGTGCCTGGATTCCTCCTGACTGATGATCTAGAGAAAGAGGTGGATAAGAAGAAAATTGTAGTGCTTTTGGTGATTGTAGAGAATATTCACAGCCATAAACTGGGTGCATGTTGCTATCAAAACAGTCCTCTAAGATAGGAACATACTGGGATAGAAGACAGACTTCTCTTTGCTCTGAGCTACCTAATTGTCTTAAGAGAGGTGGCAGGCATCCTACCAAAAGCAACCTACAGATTCAATGCAATCCCCATCAAAATTCCAACACAATTCTTTACAGACCTTGAAAGGACAATTCCCAACTTCCTATGGAAAAACAAAAAACCCAGGATAGCTAAAACAGTCCTTAACTCTAACCCTAACCCTAACCCTAACCCTAACCCTAAAAGAACATCTGGAAGTATCATCATCCCTGACTTCAAACTGTACTACAGAGCTTTAGTAATAAAAACCACAAGGTACTGACAAAAAAACAGACAGATTGATCAATGAAATTGAATTGAAGACCCAGATGTAAATTTACATCCCTAAGGACACCTGATTTTTTATAAAGGAGCCACAAATGCAGAATAGAAGGAAGAAAGCATCTTCAGCAAATGGTGCTGGTATAACTGAATGTCAACATGTAGAAATATGCAAATTGGTCCATATTGATAACCCTACACAAAACTCAAATCCAAGTGGATCAAAGACTTCAACATAAAACCAGATACACTGATCCTGACAGAAAAGAAAGTAGAGAATAGCCTTGAAAACATGACACATGTGGCAACTTCCTGAATAGAACACCAGTAACATGGACACTGAGATCTACAATAAATGGTACCTCCTGAAACGGAAAAGCTTCTGTAAGGCAAAGGACACTGTCAATAACACAAAATGGCACCCTACAGAATGGGAAAATATTTTTACCAATTCCACATCCTACAGAGGGCTAATATCCAAAACACATAAAGAATTCAAGAATCTAGACATTAACAAACCAAATAATCCAATTAGAAAATGGGGTACAGATCTAAACAATTCTCAACAGAAGGTTCTCAAATGACTGAGAAACACTTAAAGAAATGTTCAGCATCTCTAGCCATCAGGGAAATGAAGATCAAAACTACTTTGAGATTCCATCTTATACTTGTCAAGATGGCTAAGATAAGAAACACACGTGACAGCTCATGCTGGTAAGGGTATGGAGGAAAGGGGACACACCTCTGTTGGGGAACATTATTTTAAAGTGTGTTACTTTTGTTTATGTTGCACTTGTTTAACTCTGTGACGCTGTGTTACTGTACCTGTCTAAAACACCTAATGATCTAATAAAGAACTGAATGACCAATAGCAAGACAGGAGAAAGGATAGGTAGGACTGACAAGCAGAAAGAATAAATTGAAAACAAACAAAAAAGCCAGGTGATGGTGACACACACCTTTAATCCCAGCACTTGGGAGGCAGAGCCTGGCAGATCTCTGTCAGTTTGAGGCCAACCTGGTCTACAGAGCGAGATCCAGGACAGGCACCAAAACTACACAGAGAAACTCTGTCTCAAAACAAACAAACAAACAAACAAACAAACAAAAAGAATAAATAGAAGGAGAAATCTGAAAAGAAGGAAGAAGTAGCCAGAGAAAGAGGAGGACATCATCAGAGGCCAGCCACACAGCCACATGGCTAGCCATGGAGTAAGAAACAAAAAAAAAGTTATAAAGGAATAGAAAAGGAAAAAGTCCAAAGGCAAAATATAGATGGGATAATTTAAAGTTAAGAAAAGTTGGCAAGTAACAAGCCAAGCTAAGGCCAGGCATTCATAATTAAGAATAAGCCCCCATGCATGATTTGTTTGGAAGCTGGGTGGTGGGCTCCCAAAGAGACAAAGAGTAAGAAAACAACCAACAATACCCCTCCATTGCTGGTGGAAGTGCAAACTAGTACAGTCACTATGAAAATCAATATGGCAGTTTCTCAGAAAATCAGGAGTCAATCTATCTCAAGATCTAGCTATCCCACTCTTGGGCCTATAGCCAAAAGATGCTCAATCATATTACAAAGACAGTTGCTCATCTATGCTTGTAGCAACTTTATTTATAACAGGCAGAACCTGCAAACAACCCAGATGCCCCTCAACCAAATAATGGATAAAGAAAAGGTGGTACATTTACACAATGGAGTATTACTCAGCTGTAAAAAAAAATAACATTATGAAGTTTGCAGGCAAATGGATGGAACTAGAAAAAAAATCATTGAGAGTGAGGTAACTTAGACCCAGAAAGACAAACATGATTTGCACTTACTTATAAGTGGATATTACCTTTAAAGTAAAGGATAATTATACTATAATCCAGAGACCAAGAGAGACTAAGTAACAAGGAGGACTCAAGGGGGGATACATGGATCTCCCTGGGAAGACAAAAGAGAATAGAGTTTACAAGTAGACTGCGAGCAGGTGGGGATGGGGACAGGAGGGATCAGGTGGGTGTGGGAGAGATGGCAGGAGAGAGTACTTAGAGAAACATCTAAAATTGGGGGCATTTGGGGGATGATATGGAAACCTAGTGCAGTGGAAACTCCATGGAATCTATGAGGGTGACCCTAGTGAAATCTCCTAGTAATGGGAGAGTATGGAGCTGAAGTGGCCGTCTTCTCTAAGTAGGCAAGGCTCTTAGCACTGGCACTGAGACATCAACCCATCTATAAAACCTTCTACCTATAATCTTTCCTGACTGCAAGACAAGGCAATAGTGGCACAGAGCTTATGGGAGTGGCCAACTCATGACTGGTCCAACTTGTGGCCCACACCACAAGAGGGAGCCCATGCCTGACACTGCCTGGATGGCCAAGAACCACAGGTAGGACAGGCCAGAGACCCAAGATAATATTGAGCACAACTGGCAAAAACAAACAAATAAATTCAATGAACTGATTCCTAATGGTATTCTGCTCTACTCACGATTGGCGCCTAGTCCAATTGTCATCAGAGGGGCATCATCCAGCAACTGATGGGAGCAGATGCAGAGACCCACAGCCAAACACTAGGTGGAACCAGGCAAGCCACACAAAAGAGGAAGACAAAGGACTGTATGAGCCAGAGGGTTCAAGGACACCATGAGAACATGGGCCACTGAATCAAGTAAGCAGGGCTCAGAGGGGCTCACAGAAACAGAAGCAAAAATCATGGACCTTGTATTGGTCTGACTTAGGTCCTTTGCTATACATTATGGTTGTATAGCTGGGTGTTTGTCTTAGGGTTTCTATTGCTGTGAGAAAACACCATGACCATTGCAACTCTTATAAAGAAAGACATTTAATTGGGGCTGGCTTACATTACAGATGTTTAGTCTATTATCATGGCAGCACGCAGGCAGACATGGTACTGGAGAAGGTGCTGAAAGTTCTACATCTTTATCCACAAGCAGGAGAAGCAATTGTGTAATGGGTATAGCTTGAGCATAAAGCCCACCCCCACGGTGATACACTTCCTCCATCAAGGCCACACCTACTCCAACAAGGCCACACTTCCTTGTTGTTGGAGTTATCTCCAGTCCCGCCCGGGCCCGCAGCCACTCAGACCCAAATAAACATAAAGACGCTTATATTATTTAAACTGTTTGGCCTAATGGCTCAGGCTTCTTGTTATCCAGTTCTTATATCTTAAATTAACCCATTTCTATCAATCTATAAGTTGCCACATGGCTTGTGGCTTACGAGTACTTTCACATCATGCTTCCTCTGTCTCTGGCTGGCAACTCCTGATTCCTCCTTCCTGTTCCCAGTGTTCTCTTCTCTGCTTATCCTACCTATCCTATACTATACTTCCTACCTGGCTACTGGCCAATCAACGTTCTATTTATCAATCGATCAGAAAAACACATTCACAGCATCCCCAGCACTTCCTAACAGTGTCAGTCCCCTGTGAGCCAAGAATTCAAACACATGACTCTATGGGGAATATACCTATTCAAACCACCACCTTCTGCTCCCTGACCCCCATAGGCTTGTAATCATAATATAATGCAAAATGCATTCAGTCCAACTTCAAAAGTCCCCATAGTCTATCATAATCACAATAATATTTAAAAATCCAAAGTCCAGAGTCTCTTCTGAGATTTATGCAATCTCTTAATTGTAATCTCCTGTAAAATCAAATTAAAAAAGCAGATCACATAACATAAAATAGCACAGGATATGCATTACCATTCCAAAATGTACGAAAGGCAGGATAGTGAGGAAATGTTGGGCCAAAGTCATACTGAAAACTATCTGTGCAAACTCCAAAATCTGCATCTTTATATCTGATATCAAGGTGCTCTTCAGATCTCCAACTCCTTTCAGCTTTGTTGAGTATAACACATTTATTTTTCTTGGGCTGGTTTCACTCCTTGTTAGCAGCTTTTTTCAGCAGGTATCTCATGACTCTGGCATCTCCAACATCTTAAGGTCTCCAAGGTAACCCAGGCTTCACCTTCACAGCTTTATACAATGGCCTCTCTCAGCCTCCATGCAGGGACACCCCTGCCACATGCCTCAGCAGCTTTCCTTAGTCATGGAGGGAGATTCCATAACCCCTTTCTTTTATCCTTAACTCTAAAGCCAGAACCATGTGGCTGAAGCTGCCAAGTTCTGCTGTTTGATGAGGCTGGAACATGGCCCCTCATTCTGTTACATCTTCATCAGTTTTCTGTTATTGATGATTTCCTTCACTGCCTAAGCTTGGCTGTCCTGGAACTTGATCTGTAGACTAGGCTGGCCTCAAACTTAAAGATCCACCTGCCTCTGCCTCCAGAGTACTGGTATTAAAGATGCACACCACTATACCTGGCTCTAAGCTTTTTTTTCTCAATTCCTTTTCACAAGACGGAAGCTTACAGGCTCTTCGCTGGGTGTCTTGCCCTGAGGTTTCCACTCCCTTTATTCTAGTTAACATCAGGTTTTCCTTTAATCTGTTTATCTCCTTGAACATAAGAATTAGCTCATTTCCACTTCCTTTTTCTCCTTTTCTCCTCAAATTGTACATTTTTTATTTTTCCTTTCTCAGCTTGTTCCTTTTCATTATAGATCTGCATAAGAATGACCACTAATAACCACAAGAATAACCACTAATAACAACACAACAGAGTCAACACTAGGCTGTTTTGAGATTTCCTTTGCTGTGGAGACTCACAGAGGTTTCCTAGTGAGAGCTTACTCATGGTCAGAGAATCTGGGCTTGCTTTACCCAACAGGGCTGCATAATGAGATGATTTGACCATGGGCATGGTTGCTAGGTATTTGGAAGGGTCTACACTTGGCTGTATGGTGTGTTTTGATCTTGCAAGAGGAAAGTCTTTAGCCTCTCCCTTGGCATGTTATAAAAAGCCCTTTTGAATAAAGCCTCCAGGCCACTGGGTATTGATCCAGGCCCTCCCAAAGCTATCCTGTATTTCTGTCTTTCTTCTCATCAGCTAGGTCTCTCTTTCTATCTAATATTTTCTTATCCCTCTCTCCTCCTCCTAAAAACTCTGAAAAAAGTGGGAGCAGAACTCCACAGATGGTGCCCTGAATGTATGACTTAGGTACAGAGGGACAAAAAGAAGAAACACTGCACGTTAAAGGGGGCATACCTGGTAATGAATTAATTAAGGTGGTAATATTCTTACCTTTGGGGGTAAAATTGTAAATATAAAACAGAATAGTTAAAGTTAGGCTGTAGCAAGTATGTCTCTGTGTCTCTGTTTCTCTCTCTCTCTCTCTCTCTCTCTCTTAAAGTAAGTCATAAAGTAACTCATAAAAGTATTGCATAGTTTAGTTTGAGAAATATAGGCTTAGGTATATTAGGGTAGAATAGACTTTAGGTATAGGGGTATTGTGAAGGCTTAGGTATAATAGTAACTTAGAGTATAGTAGGTTTCCCCAAGCAGGACCTGGGATGCACAAAGCAGCATCCAGGACTGAGCAGACACTGAGAACCTGGTGGTCTGAAAGCAAAAAGTCACTTCAGAGACTGCCAGCTTCAGAAAACAGCAGCAGCAGCAGCAGAGCATGAGCAGCTGCAGCAGCCAGGCATCAGTAGCTGAGACCCATGGGGCATCATAGCTTCCCAGGCAGCAGATGCTGAAAGCCAGTGCAGGCAGCAGGGTTCTGCACACTTTCTGCCATGGTAGAACCTCAGTGAAGAGAATGCAGTTAGTAAGCCAGAAAGACATGGCTTGAGGCTATGTGCAACCTTGACAAGCTGAGATACCACATTGCAAGAGAGGCAAACAGCAGGCAGTGGTGGCTTGGAGTGCAGCAGAGACTTTGGACCCCAGCAGTCAGAGCAGGTCTGTCACTGAGAGTCAGAGTCCCTGGCAGAGTGCCCAGCAGAAATGTCATAGGAGAGGCAGTAGCACAAGCAACTGAGATGTGCCCCTATGTGGAGAGGCAGGCATGGAAACTACTGAGTAAGGCAGAGCAGTGCTCCAGGCTAAATGGCACTGGAACCTATGCCAGTCTGAGCTCATAGCAGCAGGTCTGTGACAGTCTAGGGAACAGGTGCTCCCAGTCTGAGTGCATTCCAGGGACACCGGGGAGCCTGAGGTGGCATTAGCCATGCAAAGGAGGCAGCACACAGGGGCTCAAAGACCACCAGCAGAGCAGGTAATAGAAACAGGGGTGCAGCAATGGCTGGGTTTCCTCCCAGAGCCAGGGTTGCTGTATGAAAGCTGTGGCTCATAGCAGTGGGAGGAACCTCAGCCCCTGGGATGAGAGGCAGTTGACAGTGCTCAGTGCCAGGACTGGGATTGTAAAAAAATAAAGCAAACTGGGACAAAGGCTTTGCTGCTATTTGGTATTCAATGACTGTGACTGTGAAAGCCAGCAGCCAAAGTCATGCAGCTTCTGTTTGCTGGCAGAAGGTCTCTTTTGAGAGGACTCTGCACCAGCCAGATATTACGGAGCTAACAGCTTTGCCCTAGAGAAAATTGCCTTAGGGGAAGGCTATAGACTGCAAAGCACAGCTGTAGCTGAGAGCGAAAGTACAGAGACTCTGGTTCGAACTAATATTGTTGCGTGGAAGGGAGCTGCAACAAATTTTGGTAATGGGACTCCTAATATTTGGAGCTGTTTGCTTCAGAGGCATTACAACTTAGACTGCTATACAAAGACTTCAGGGCAGCTGACAAGCCAGGCCCTGATTTTGAGCTCTCAGAGGAACCTTAAGACTGGTACCAGAACTGTCTTTTTGAACTTTTCAGACTTAAGAAATGAGATGGACAGGAGTGATTCAATTGCAATGGGACAATTTTGACTTTATGTACACATATAGACTATCAACTGTGATGACATATGAATTGTTTTGTATATGTATATATGTTTTACTAACTGTGGTGACTCACAAACCATTTTGTGGAATTTTTTGGTATAGAAATGGAACTGTTTATGGAACTGTTTTGTGTAGAAATGGAGAAATTTGTTTTTCTGCCCAGGTTGAAGATGCAGCTTAAAAAGTATAAAGAAAAGAGAGAGTTAATATTCCTAAGTCTCTTTAATTTAAAAAATTTTTTTTCTTGTGGATTAATGTTAACTTATGTTAATGTACCTTATGTTTTGTTAGTAAGAAATGCAAATAGTTCTATTAAGAGATTGCTTTAAAGTGTAAATAGTTTTATTAAGTGGTTGCCTTTGGATGTTTACTAAAGTTTGTAAAGTGTAAATAGTTCTATTGAGTTTGTTTCTGAATGTAATTGTAATTATGTATAGTAATATTTATGTTAGAATTATGGTAATCTGTTAATGTTAATGGTGGTACTAAGGAGTCTTCAGATTTGATACAGTTGCATCAGGAATTTACTGATTTAGTTGATGCAGTTGCATCAGGAGTTTATTGATTTTAAAAAGGGCTTGGTGCAGCTAAGACTGTTGTAGTCATCTTAGACCTGTTCAAAAAAGCCATTCCATCTTTATCACACTCTACTACTTTACTAGGAGGTGTGAAAGTCACAGGGAGCAGGACTATTGTGGTTGTTCCAGCTACTTGCAAGTTCTTAGTGGGAACCTGATTCAAAGTCACATGAAGTTAGGCTCTGTACCTTCCCCTGCCAAAGGCTGGTAGTCAGAGATGGGTAAATCTTTCTTGCTAACTGCCAACCTAAGACTGAGTACACTTGGCAGAAAGTGTAACTTGATGACAGGTACAGCTGTTTAGTGATGAAGATGACCTAAGACAGACACAGTCCATCTGAGGGTGTCTGAGAGGCCCTTTAAAGTATTAAGAAAGGAAACCTACAGACGTTTCCTAGTGAGAACTTACTCAGGGTCAGAGAATCTGGCTTTGCTTTACCCAACAGGGCTGCATAATGGGATGATTTGACCACGAGTGTGTTACCAGGTGTTTGGAAAAGTCTATACTTGGCAATACAGTGTGCTTTGATCTTGCAAGGGAGAAGTCTTTTGCCTCTCTCCTTAGCGTCTTATAAAAAGCCCTTCTGAATAAAGTCTTGGGGCCACTGGGTATTGATCCAGGCCCTCCCAAAGCTATCCTGTGTTTCTGTCTTTCTTCTCGTCAGCTGGGTTTCTCTATCTAATATTTTCTTATCCCTCTCTCCTCCTCCTAAGAACCCTGAAAAAAAAGTGGGAGCAGGACTCCCACACTCTGCTCACATGTTTGAATGCTTTGCCCATAGAAACTCCCAACACAATCCCAAACTCTTTACTTTAGCCTCAGGCAGACTCTTTGGAGTCTAGGATATCAGCCAAGGAAAGCTGCTAATAGGAGTGGAACCAGCTCAAGAAAAAAGTGTGTTACAGTCAACAAAACTGAAAGGAGTTGGAGATCTGAAGAGCACTTTGACATCAGACATGAAGCTGAAGTTTTGCAGTCATGTTCTTCACCAAAATATCAAAAGAACAGTCTCTAGGCAACATACTGAAATTCTTCTCCTCTGAGTAAGGTCCCCACAGTTCAAATCACCCTCAGAACTGCTATCTTCTATGCTCCTACTACTATGACCCAATAAGACCTGCTTAAAGTACTCAACTGCTTTTCTAATCCAAACTCCCAAATTCCACATTCTTCTGAACAAAAACATGGTTAGGCCTATCACAGCAGTATCCAAGTCCCTGATACTAACTTCTGTCTTTTGGTTTTTGTTGCTGTGAAGAGACACCATGACCATGGTAACTCTTATAAAGGAAAGCATTTAATTGAGGCTGGCTTATAGTTTCAGAAGTTTAGTCCATTGTCATTGTGGCAGGAAACAGTGGCATGCAGGCATGCATGGTGCTGAAGAAGGAGCTGAGAGTTCTACATCTTGATCTGCAGGCAACAGGAAGTGAACTGACACACTGGGTATGGCTTGAGTATATATGACCTCAAATTCCCCACCTCCACAGTGATGCACTTCCTCTAGTAAGGTCACACCTATTCCAACAAGGCCATGCTTCCTAATACTGCCAGTTTCTATGGGCAAAGCATTCAAACATGTGAGTCTATGGGGACCATACCTATTCAAAGCACTATAGTGTTCTTGTGGGTCTCCTAACAATGGGAATGGGGGGGTCTCTCTGACTCTTTTGCCTATGCTTGGGACCATTTTCCTTCTACTGGGTTGCCTCATCCAGCCATGATATGAGGATTTATGCCAGTCTTGTTGTATTTTGTTGGGCCATGTTTGGTGGATATCCTCAGAAAGCCTGCTTCTTTCTTTCTTTCTTTCTTTCTTTCTTTCTTTCTTTCTTTCTTTCTTTTCCTTCCTTCCTTCCTTCCTTCCTCCCTTCCTTCCTTCCTTCTTTCCTTCTTTCCTTCCTTAATTTTTTAAGGTAAACAGAAGAGGAGTTTAACTGGGGGAAAGGGGAGATAAGGGAGGGACTAGGCGGCATAGAAAGAGGAAAAACTGATGTTGTGATGCAATGTATGAGAGGGGAGGTGGCAGAAAATGAATATTCCCAGATCTGTTATATCCTCATCTGCCTATCTTCTCAAAATAAGGAGCTCCTAGGATGAATACACAGAATCCATATTTTAAAATGCTGTGGGTACTGACATGGTTTTGTAGTTCTAGGACTAGGGAAGTAGTAGATATGGTGATATTTTTCTTTTGTACCAAAATGTTAATTGTATGTTAATAAATAAAGTTGCCTGGGGGTCAGAGCTATTAGCAAGCCATAGGAAAGCAGGGCAGTGGTGGTGTACGCTTGTGATCACAGCACTTGGTAGACAGAGCTAGGTAGGTCTCTGTATGTTCAGGGATACAGCCAGCATTGGATACACATGCCTTTAATCTCAATACCAACCATAGAACACCTGGAGGTCTATACAAACAGACCGTGATGAGGCAGTCCTGTGGTTGGGTTTACAACCAATGAGAAGGCAGAACAGAGACTATATAAAGACTAACACAGGAAGTAGGGCTCCTTCGGAGAGGTAGGACCACTGCAGGAGGAAGGGTAAGGTTTTAGCTCTTAGCTCTGACCTCTTGGCTTTCTTCTTTGCACTGGTTCTGTGTTTCTTATTTATAAGACGGTTGGTTACATCTACAAGTAGATCCCTGCAGCTCACTGCCAGAAAACCAAAATATACTGGAAGAGCTCTAGGCCAGTAGAGGCCTTGTCTCCAAAACATGAGGTATGTGTGTGTGGGGGGGGAGGGTTGCCATAGGTGCAATATTCAAAATTGCTCTCTAGCATCCACACATGCACATACTTTTAGGTGTACCTGCCATATACAAGAGCATGCACACTGATTGACCATATACACTGAAGAACCGTTAATATTGAATTAGTTAATAAATGAATTGTTGAAGAGAATGAATGTTTACATAAAAGACCACACAAGTGTGCCAGCAATCGTAGGCAGATACTTTACAAATATTGAACATTTAAATCCAATGCCAACCCTTTCAGTTAAATGTTGTTTTCTAGATTGATAGATGTAGACACTGAAGCTTAACATCTTAACACATTAATTAATTTGCCCAGGAAACTTACACACAATAAACTGAAGATCAAGAATTTGAACTAGTTTCTTTTTGCTTTGTGAATTGTACTATTTATATAATACTCTGCTTTGTGCAAAAACTATAAAATATATCATATAAATATATATGGTGTAAGATATTTTAAACCCACAGGCCTGGGGAGAGATTTGTAAAGGAGACTACTCAATAATGTGTCATGTTGAAACTGGAATCTTCTGGTTTTCCCTTTCTTCCCCTTTCTCATCCAATTACATGATTTACATATCAAAACAAGGCTTTTGTGGATGTCTGGTCTAAAGGAAACCTTGTTCTATTCTGGCCTCTGTACCTTGGATGGACTTTCTCTCCCCAAGCATACCAGGAAAAAAGAACAGCTGTATTGTCAGAGTTGAGGGAGACTGTGTTTGACTAGGAATTCTGCATAGGCTGTTAACATTATTCCCACCCTGCTGGACCTAGAAAGACAAAAACAAAGAAAGCTAAATGAATACCAAGGCTGTTCAGAACAAAACAGAAATAAACAAGGCAGGAAATCAAGTGTCAGCAGGAACAGGTTACTTGATGATTAACTGGAGAGAAGCACAAAATACTGAAATAATGGAGAGCAAGGAGAAGCCACACATAATGTGGATCTGCTGAGGTTGTTACAATAGATATTTGAACTTCATTTTTTCTTTATACTAAGTGTGTTTTTTTGTCTATTTTATTTTTCTGTTGTCTATTTTTATATAACTTACATAAGGTAACATGTACACGTTACAAATATCCTATTTGGTAAATATTGGCCAGTGAATATATCAATATAATCTACACTGCAAATGAGCAGAGTTTTTACATGAATTTAGAAAGTCCCCTTATTCTATCTCAGACTATCACATCCACAATGCCAACCAGTTACTTTCTGATTTCTGTGATAATAGGCTGTACTTATTCTAGACCACCATGTAAATGGAATCAGTCTATATTCTGGTCTATTCCAAGCATTTTTGAGTCTTCCATGATTTATACCTCATTGTTTTATTCATTTTTATTTCGGAATAGCATTTTATTATTAATATACAAAATGCATTATCTAAATCTTCACATATTTGTGCATTTCCTAATAGAATGACAATTCTTTAGATATTCTAGATATTATTTATATGTTGCATGTGTGATTTGCAAATATTTTCTCCATCATGCAGCTGGTCTTTCTGTTTTTCTAATATAGCCTCTTACTTTTATGAGGTGTGATTTAATAGCTTTTCTTTTTATAAATAAATATTTGCTATGTCAGATCTAAGTACTTTTTGCCTGGTCTCAAATTCACAAGTGTTCTCTTGTTCTGTTTCTAGAAGTTACCATTTTACATATATGTCCCTGATTGCTTTTGTTAATTTTTGTACAAGGTATGGTTTCACTCAGAATCCATCTTTATGCCTAAAGACATCCAGTTGTTCAAGCACCATTTGTGGAAAAGATGGGGCTTCTTTTCTGAAGTATCTTAAAACTTGTGCTTAAACTTAACTCATATTTTTGTGAGCCTATTTCTCGATTCTCTGTTATATTCTACTGCTCAGTCCTCCACATTAAAATTAAGATTCCATATCAGAAATTGTATTGTGGCAAACAATTAGGATTTAAAATGTATGCAATGAAATAAAATATTTAATGATGGTAATAAAACTTTATAATCAGATATAAAATGTTCATAAACAGGGTAGTAAAGAATTTAACTGTTTATTTTAAAAATAATTGAATATTATGGTGTAGCATAGAATTTCTCAAATTTTGATGTGCAGAAAAATTATCAGAGTCTTTTGTAAAACTTAAGATTCAGATCTAACACATCTAAACACATTCTGCAGCCCAATGACCTCCAGGTACTCTTCCTATGTTGGCTTATTGGATAGCACTCTGAGCCGAAAGGACCCTACCCTGTTCTGATTATTTTCAAGGTGAGCTATTAATTTATGAGAAAAACATCAGATTTGAGAGAATCGTGAGAAATAAATTTGCTCAGTACATGCCAGGCATCATAGTTAAATATTACTGTGGACTGAATGTCTATATCCCCCTAAGATTCACACTGAAATCCTAACTTCCAAGGTAATAGTATTGGTGTTATCTTTGAGAGGATATTAGGTTATGATGATAGTGTCCCCAGGAATGGAATTGGTATCCTTATCCAAGAAAACCAAAATGACCCCATGACATGGATAGAAGAAAAATGAAGGCAACAATGAAAAGAAAGAAGGCAGTCAGTCTTTGGGCATCTTGGTCTTAGGCTTTCCTATGTCTAAAACTATGAGGGGGAAAATACATGTTGTTGGTAAACCAACCAGTTCAAGATATTTTGTTATAACATCCAAAAAAGGTCTAAGAAAAAATTAAGTTCCATGAATAACATTAGAAAATTCAACCTTCAATCAACTCAGATCTTTTTAAAATTGATAATATAAAATATCCAAAGACAAATAGGTGAAAAATTTAGCAAGAACAAAATAAAAAAAATATTTTATATATAAAAAATAAATGAGTACATGAAAGGTTATTTAAGCTCATCAGAGGTCGTGACATGAAAATTAAGACTACAATATCATTTTCTTTTTTTATAAATGTTTACTCATTTATTTAAAGGTTTTTTCCATTTTACATATTGCCCACTGTTCCCCCTCCCTCCCCTCCTCCCACTCCTCCCCACCTCTTCCCATCCCAACCCTACCCACTCATAGTGGGTAAGGCCTTCCTTGGACATTCAACACAGCCTGTTTTACCAAGTTGGGGCAGGCCCAAGCCCCTAACTCCTGCATCAAGGCTGAGTAAGGCATCCCACCATAGGGAATGGGCTCTAAAAAAGACAGTTTATGCACTTGGAATGAGTCCTCATCCTATTGCCAGGGGACCCTCAAACACATCAAGCTGCACAACTATCACTCTCATTCAGAGGGCATAGTGTGGTCCCAGGCAGGCTCCCCAGCTGTCAGTCCAGAGTCCTTGGGCTCCCACTAGCTTGGGTCCACTGTCTCTGTGGTTTTTCCCATCATGATCTTGACTTCCCTTGCTCCTATAATCCTTCCTCCCTCTCTTCAACTGAACTCCAGGAGCTTGGCCAAGTGCTTGACCATGAGTCTCTATATCTGCTTCTATCAGTCACTGGACGTAGGTTCTATGATGACAATTAGGGTAGTCACCAATCTGATTACAAGGGAAGACTAGTTTAAGCACCCTTTCCATCATTGCTATGAGTCTTAACTGGGGACATCCTTGTGGGTTCCTGGGAATTTCCTTAGCACTAGATTTCTCCCTAACTCCATAATGGCTCACTCTGTCAAGATATCTCTCATTGCTCTCCCTCTCTGTCCCATCCCAAACTCAGTCATCTCGAACCCTCATGTTCCTACCCCCCATCTTCTCCTTTCTCCTCTTCCCTCCCAGTTTATTCAAGCAATCTTAACCCTTTCCACTTCCTGGGGTGATCCATGCATGTCCCTTTTAGGGTCCTCCTCTTTACCTAGCTTGTCTGGGGCTGTGGGTTATAGCCTGTTTATACTTTGCTTTGCCTCTAATATTCATTTATGAGTGAGTACATACCATGTTTGTCTTTCTGTGTCTGGGTTACCTTACTTAGGATGATTTTTTTTTTCTAGTTCCATCCATTTACTTACAAATTTCATGATAACATTGATTTTTACCACTGCGTAATACTCCATTGTATAGATGTACTGCATTTTCTTTATCCATTCTTTGGATGAGGGGCATCTAAATTGTTTCCAGGTTCTGGCTATTATGAATAGTGCTGCTATGAACATAGTTGAGCAAATGTCCTTGTGGTGTGGTTGAGCATCTTTTTAGTATACACCCAAGAATGGTATTGCTGGGTCTTAAGGTAGGTTGATTCCCAGTTTTCTGAGATACCACCATACTGATTTCCAGAGTGACTGTATAAGATTGGACTCCCACCAGCAGTGGAGAGGTGTTCCCCTTTCTCTATATCCTCTCCAACAGAAGCTGTCATCAGTGTTCTTGATCTCAGTCATTCTGATAGGCAGAAGATGGTATCTTAGAGTCATTTTGTTTTGCATTTCCCTCATGGCTAGGGATGTTGAACACTTCCTTAAATGTCTTTTAGCCATTTGAGAGTCTTCTACTCAGAATTCTCTGTTTATATCTTTACTCCATTTTTTAAATGGATTATTTGGTATTTTAATACCTAGTTTCTTGAGTTGTTCATATATTTTGGAGATCAGCACTCAAATGTGGGGTTGGGAAAAACCTTTTCCCATTCTGTAGGCTGTCATTTTGTGTTATTTACCATGTGCTTTGCCTTACAGAATCTTCTCAGTTTCAGGAGGTCCAATGTATTAATTATTGCTCTCAGTGTCTGTGCTATAGGTGTTATATTTACAAAGTGGTCCTGTGCCACTATATTCAAGGCTACTTCCCACTTTCTCTTTTGTCAGGTTCAGTGTAACTGGATTTATGTTGAGGTCTTTAATCCATTTGGACTTGAGTTTTGTCCATGACAATAGATAGATATTGCTCTATTTGCATTCTTCTACATATAAACATCCAGTTATACCAGCATCATTTGTTGAAGATGCTTTTTTCCATTATACAGTTTTGACTTCTTTGTAAAAAAAAAAAAAATCAGGTGTTCATAAGTGTGTGGATTAATGTCAAGGTATTCAAATTGATTCCATTGATCCATGTGTTGGTTTTTATGCCAATGCCAAGCTTTTTATTACTAGAGCTCTATAGTAGAGCTTGAAGTCAGGGATGGTGATGCCTCTGGAAGTTCCTTTATCATACAGGATTGTTTTGGCTATCCTGGGTTTTTTGTTTTTCCATATGAAGTTGAATATCATTCTTTTGAGGTCTGGGAAGAATTGCATTGGGATTTTGATGGGTATTGCATTGCATCTGTAGATTGCATTTGGTAAGATTGTCATTTTTACTACGTTCATCCTACCTATCTAAGAGCATAGGAGATCTTTCCATTTTCTGATGTCTTCTTCAATTTCTTTCTTCAAAGACTAAAAGTTCTTGTCATACAGGTCTTTTGCTTGTTTGGTTAGAGTTACTTGAAGATATTTTATGTTACTTGTGGCTATTGTAAAGGGTGATATTTTTCTAATTTCTTTCTCAGCCTGTTTAGCATTTGTATATTTGGAGGGCTACTGAGTTAATCTTGTATCCTGCCACATTACTGAAGGTGGTTATCAGCTGTAGGAATTTCCTGGGGGAGTTTTTTGGGGTCACTTATATGTACTATCATATCATCTGCAAATAGTAAAAGTTTAACTTTTTCCTTTCCAATTTTTATCCCCTTGATCTCCCTTTGTTGTCTTATTGCTCTAGCTAGAACTTTGAGTACTATATTAAATAGGTATGAACATCTTGGTCTTTTTCCTGATTTTAGTGGAATCACTTGAGTTTCTGTCCATTTAGTTTGATGTAGGCTGTTGGCTTGCTGTATATTGCCTTTATTATGTTTAGATATGTTACTTGTATCCCTGATCTCTCCAAGACCTTTATCATGAAGGGGTATTGGATTTTGTTAAAGGTGTTTTCAGCATCTAATGAGATAATCAGTTGGTTTTTTCTTTCAGTTTGTTTATATGTTTATTACATTGACCGATTTTCATATGTTGTACCATCCCTGCATCTCTGGGTTCATAAAGCCTACTTAATCATGGTGGATGATTTTTTGATGTGTTCTTGATTTCAGTTTGCCAGTATTTCATTGAGTATTTTTGCATCAATTTTCATGAAAGAGATAGACCTGTAATTTTCTTACCTTGTTGCATCTTTGTGTGGTTTGAGTATCAATGTAACTGTAGCCTCTTACAAAGAGTTTGACAATGTTCCTTCTGTTTCTTTTGTGCAGAACTATTTCAAGAGTACTGGTGTTAGCTCTTCTCTGAAATTCTGGTAGAATTCTGTGCTGAAACCATCTGGCCCTGGGCTTTTTTTGGTTGAGAGACTTTTAATAACTGCTTCTTTTTCCTTATGGGTTATAGGTCTATTTAAATTATTTATCTGATCTTGATTTAATTTTGGTATGTGGTACCTATCCAGAAAATTGTCCATTTCTTTTACATTTTCCAATTTTGTTGAGTACAGTTTTTCAAAGTATGACCTAATGATTCTCTGGATTTCCTCAGTGTTTGTTATTATATCCCCCTTTTCATTTCTGATTTTGTTAATTTTGATATTCTCTCTCTGCTTTTTATTTAGTTTAGATAAGGGTTTGTCTATCTTGATTTTCTCAAAGAATCAACTCTTTGTTTCATTGATTCTTTGTATTGTTCTCTTTGTTTCTATTTTATTGATTTCTGCCTTCAATTTGATTATTTCATGTCATCTACTCCTCCTGGGTGATTTTGCTTCTTTTTATTCTTGAGCTTTCAGGTGTGCTGTTAGGTCACTAGTGTGAAATTTCTCCACTTTTTTTATGTAGGCACTTAGTGTTATAAACTTTCTTCTTAGCACTGCTTTCATGGTATCCCACAAGTTTGGGTATGTTGTTCATTCATTTTTGTTGAATTCTAGGAAGTCTTTAATTTCTTTCTTATTTCTTCATTGACTCATTGATGATTCAGTTGAGCACTGTTTAGTTTCCATGAGTTTATAGGCTTTCTGTAATTTGTGTTGTGGTTGAATTCTAACCTTAAGCCATGGTGGTTGATAAGATACAGGGGGTTATTCCAATTTTGTTGTATCTGTTGAGATTTGCTTTGTTACCAAGTATGTGGTTAATTTTGGAGAAGGCTCCATGAGGTGCTGAGAAAAAGATATTCTTTTGTGTTTGGATGAAATGTTCTACAGGGCCGGGCGTTGGTGGCGCACACCTTTAATCCCAGCACTCGGGAGGCAGAGGCAGACGGATTTCTGTGAGTTCGAGGCCAGCCTGGGCTACCAATTGAGCTCCAGAAAAGGCGCAAAGCTACACAGAGAAACCCTGTCTCGAAAAAGAAAAAAAAAAAAAAAAGAAAAAAAGAAATGTTCTACAGATGTCTGTTAGGTCCATTTGAGTCATAACATCTGTTAGTTTCCTTATTTCTCTGTTAAATTTCTGTCTGGTGGATGTGTCTAGTGATGAGAGTGGAGTGTTGAAGTCTCCCACTATTAGTGTGTGAGGTTTAATGTGTGATTTAAGCTTTAGTAATGTTTCTTTTACAAATATAGGTATCCTTGTGTTTAGGGCATAAATGTTCAGATTGAGACTTTATCTTGATGGATTTTTCCAGTGATAAATATGAAATGTCCTTCTCTGTCTCTTTTGATTAATTTTAGTTCGAAGTCTATTTTGTTAGATATTAAGATAGCTACACCAGCTTGTTTCTTACGTTTATTTGATTGAAAAAAAATTCTCCAACCCTTTACTCTGAGTTAATGTCTGTCTTTGAGGTTGAGGTGTGTTTCTTATATGTAGCAGAAGGATGAGTTCTGTTTCCATACCCATTCTGTTAGCCTGTGTTTTTTTATAGGCAAATTGAGTCCATTGATATTACGAGATATTAATGAAAAGTGATTGTTAATTCTTATTTTTGGTTTTGTTGGTGGTGTGTGTGTGTGCGCGCGTGCGTGTTTCCCTTCTTTGGGGTTCGCTGGAGTGAGGTTATCTATTACCTACATTTTGCTGGTTGTAGCTAACTTCCTTAGGTTGGAGTTTTCCTTCTAGTACTTTCTGTAGGGCTGGATTTGTGAATATATAATGTTTAAATCTGGTTTTGTCATGAAATGTCTTATTTTCTCCATCTATGCTGATTGAAATCTTTGCTAGGCATAGTAGTCTGGGCTGGCACCTGTGGTTTCTTAGTGTCTAAAGTATGTCTGCCCAGGAGTTTCTGGCTTCAGGGTTTCCATTGAGAAGTTGGGTGTAATTCTGATAGGTCTGCTTTTATATATTACGTGACCTTTTTCCTTTGCTGCTCTTAATATTCTTTCTTTATTATGTATGTTTAGTGTTTTGATTGTTATGTGGTGAAGTGACTTTTTTTGTTCTAGTCTATTTAGTCAGCTTTTTATACCTTCATAGGCATGTCTTTCTTTAGATAAGGAATTTTTTTTCTATGATTTTGTTGAAAATATTTCAGTGCCTTTGAGCTGGAACTCTTTTCCTTCTTCCTTCTTCTATCCCTATTATTTTTAGGTTTGGTCTTTTCATGGTGTCCCACATGTCCTGGAAGTTTTGTGTTAAAATTTTGCTGGAATTAACATTTTCTCTGACTAATGAATCTATTTCCTCTATCGTATCCTCAACACTTGAGATTCTCCCTTTCATCTCTTGTATTCTGTTGGTTATGCTTGCCTCTGTAGTCCCTGTTCATTTACTTAGATTTTCTTTTTCCTGAATTCCTTTGGTTTGTGTTTTCTTTATTACCTCTATTTCAATTTTCAAGTTTTGTACTGTTTCTTTCACCTGTTTTTTTTCCTTGGGTTTCTTGGATTTCTTTAAGGGATTTATTGATTTCTTCCAATTTTCTGTTTGTCTTTTCCTCCATTTCTTTAAAGGGATTTTTAATTTTCTTTTTAATGGCCTCTGTCATCTTAATAAAATTATTTTTAGGGCTGTTTTCTTCTGGATCATCTGCATTGGGATGCTCAAGTCTTGCTGTTGTAGGGTCACTAAGTTTTGGAGGTGCCATGTTGTTCTTTATGTTATTGAATGTATTCTTACACTGCCATCTACCCATTTCTTCCTCCAGTCTGTGCAGGTGGGACCTATGGCTCCAGAGGTCACTGGTATTGTGGGGGATAATTGGTAAGTGGGCTGGGGAGGAGGCTGCTGCCAGATATCTGGGGCTGATGTGGCTGCAGGAGGAGGGGCACAGAATGTGCCCCCAGGGCACAGGGGCTAGAGAACTAGGTTTTCCAGACAGGAGATCAGGGCCTTACCTCTTCTTCCCAATCATGCAAGAGGGGAGTGTGGCTCTTGTGGTCATTGGTGTCATGGTGGGATGGTTGGAGGGGGGGCGCTGCTGTCTGGTCTCTGGAGCTGCTGTGGCTGGGGGGAAATGTAGAGAATGTGCTCCCAGGGTCTAGGGGCTAGAGAATTTGGCTTGCCCTGTCAGGAGATTGGGGCCTTACCTCTTCTTCCCAAATGTGCAAGAGGGACATGTGGGTCCAGTAATCCCTGGTGCCACAGGGGAATAGTTGGTGAGGGGCAGAGGGGAGAGGAGCCCAGTCTCTGGTGCTGCTGGCGCTGGCAGGGAGGGGTATGAAATCTACAATATCATTTTCAACCAATGGATTGGAGAAAGCTTAATAGTTTCATAGAATTTGGAAAAAATAGGGACAACATTAGACGATATGAATTGCCACAATCTTTTGGATAATTCATTTGGAAATTTTTTATTATAAAAAAATTAATGAAGCTAGGGAAATGGCTCAGCAACTACCATGTAATCATGAAAACATGATTTCAAATCTCTAGAACCCATGTAAAATAATGAGACATAAAATTCCAATGTTCCTATAGGGAAATAAGAGATAGAGACAGAAGAATTCTCAGAAGCTCATGGGTCATCTAGCCTAGTGTATATAGTGACAACAACTAAAGAAAGACCTTGTCTCAAACAACCTAGAAGATAAGGATTAATGCCTTGTTTGTTTGTCCTTGACCACATTAACTGTACCCACCCCCATGCCAATATTCACACACACACACACACACACACACACACACACACACACACACACACGGTATACATACACAAACACACAACAAAAGTTTTTAAATGCACAAATGTACTCAGAAATCTAACACATAGGAATCTTCCCAAATAAAACAAGCTGAGGATTATCAATATACTTACAAAGATGTTAAATGCAAGATCATTTTTTTCCTAATAAAAACTTGGAAACAACTTTAGTGCTTATCAATTAATGATAAACTAAGCTGTGGATATATGGTATGAAGAGGAATTTTCCCTATGTTCCTAGCTTCAACAAGTAAAATAGACTCAAATGATGAAGTAGCAAACTCCTTATCCTAATATATTCACCCGGAGATAATAAGAAATGTGACTTATGAAATTCTTACAGAAGCAAGACTTAGCCTGCATTGTATCTTTATCTCTTTCTGATTCTCCAGCCCTGTGTTCTGTGATATGGCATCTGCACTCAGTGAAGAGAAGGGAAACAAACCTCTCACTCTTCTGTATTCTCTCCTCCTGCTAGAATTGAGGGTTTGAAGCTGCAAGGAATGGTGGAATACTCCCATTAGCATGCATAGAGGCAACAGACTAAAGCCATCTCACTTAGATACATAATAAATAAAGAAAAATGATTATTGACTTCTCCATCCTTGAATGTTCAAATAAGATCCATATTCAAGAAAATGTCTTCTTCATATTTACAGACACTCACGGAAACTGACTAATTTGTGACTAGGCAGGGACATGGCATCAAGCACTCTGAGCATATGGATAAGTGTCTCTTTGTGTGTCTATGATTGAAGAAGCCTGACGCCTGTTCCTCTGCCAGGAGCGTGGGCCAGCACAAATGCACTTAGGAAAGAGAAAATAATGTCTCCTTGTGTACCAGGACAGGATGAGTGCTGTGAGCCTATTTCCCTCCATTAGTAGTGTGAGATCTTTGACAGATGCATCTTGGGCTTCACAAGCATTTGTTACAAGAATTTAAAATATGGTTAAGTATCTTTTTATAACTAAAAGCATACCAAAACACATTGAATTACCCTATATGCTGACAAAACATTAATATATATTATCCCTGGTTGACCGCTGAGCCATATGATTCATAATTTCATTCATTTTGAAAAACAAAATTATGCTTAAATAATTGGTAGCTATTGCTCCAAAATCACAAATTAAAGAAAGACAGAAAAGTTGAGGGCAAAATGAAGGGTATGAACAGCTATGGTTAGAGTCAAAGTCCCAATCTTGAATGCTTCTTAGGTGCTTCAGAACATCACTCCTTGTAATTAGTTTTCTATCGTGGAGCAGTTTAAAAAAATAATTGCATTTATTTATTTACAGTTTGGATATGGACTTGCCTATGGAGGTCAAAGGACAACTTGTGGAGCTTGATATCCTCATTTCCTTATCTGGGACCTGAGAGTTGAATTCAGATGCCCTGATTTGGCAAGTGACTTTACCCACTGAACCATCTCACTGGCCTGGAACATTTAAAGCCATTTTACTTTTTGCCAGACTCAGATAATGTTTTTCCTGCATTCTTATATTTCATTTTAAATTACTTCATCCTCTATTTTGTTGTTGTTTTGTTTTGTTTTGTAAGGAGTGCCAGCATCACTGGTAGTTTCAAGTTAAATTTGCTGGAAATCCTAATGTGATGACTTGCATGACAATTTATATTTGAAAGAGGGTATTCTTAAAAATGATTCATTTTAAAATACAAACATATTTCAAGAAACTCAATGAGCTGGGAAATTTTCCATTATGGAGTCTGAGGTTTGAGCACATAGGTTCAGATTCTAGGCACACTATCCTTGTCACAGCCTTCATGTGAAGCTTAACAAGGATTCATTTTCCATGTTCTACCTTGGTTTCCCTTTTTGTAAAGTGATAGTAATGACATTGATACCCTAGAGTTTTGGACCAATGAAGACAATATATGTAAAACATTTAGCACTAGGTTTGGCACATTAAATATTTCACAAATGCTAGAGTATTTTTATTTATTTATTTATTTATTTATTTATTTATTTATTTATTTATTTATTAACATAGAAACTAAGCAAATTTTACTGACACCATAGAACATTCTACATAACATCTTTATTTGCTATAAATTTATTTATCTTTTTAACTTTTTAAACGTTTACCAGTATATTTAATTACTGAATGTTAGTCATCTCACTCTTGCCCAACCCCTCTCATCCCTCACCACTGAGAACTTTCTTCCAAACAATTCCAGTCCTGCTTTTCTGTCTTCTTTTGTATGTGATCCAACAAGTTAAAGAAAATTTCTTGCCCCATCATGGGTGGAGGGGTACTGTAATTGGCTATATACCTGAAGAAAATGGCATCCCTCTCCAAACAACTGTTAATTACCAATAGTTCCTCAGGGAAGGGTGAGGCCCCGTGGGTCCATCCCATATTCATGATGAAGTCTTGATGCACCTCTGCCTGTGCTGGTCTTGTGCAGATAACCACAGCCGCAATGAGTTCCTGAGTGCGATGGCTGTGTCACATCTAGAAGATATCTTTTGGCTGCATGTCTCCCCACCTGTGATTCTTCTGACCCCTCTTCTAAGGTGCCCCCTGAACCTGCCAGATGGTAACATTGCTGTCACATTTAGAGCCAGTAAACCACTATCACCTATTCTTAGCATTTAGGTCAGTTACAGTTTGCTGCAATAACTGCTGTTTACTATAGTAAGAAGCTTCTCTAATAAAGGCTGTGTACAGCAGTAATCGATAGGTATAAAATGATTGTTAAGAAAAACAATGGTAGTAGATTCCCTATAGGGTAAAACATTCCAGCTTATTTTGGGTGTTACCAAAACCCACCAATCCCTTAGCATGATATTCTACCAATCCTTAAACAGAAATCTTACCAATCCCTAGATTTGGCTTGAAATCTGACCAATCCCCACCCTGGAAATCTGCACCCTTGAAAACTCTTCCCCGTCAAAACCATATATAACCCTGTCTCCTGTTCATTTCCCTGCTGCTTCATGCCTGAGGAGAGCCAGCCATCTTTTGTGTCTCTCCCAATAAATCTCTTGTGTGAAGTTTGTTGTGTTGTGTGACTTTGTGATATTCCTTGGCTCCTGATGGCCAGAATATCTTTCCTTTCAGAGCTGTAAAATTTACATTGGGGAAACCTTCCCCCTCAGAATAGAGCTGTAACATAGAAAACTTTCCCCCTCAGACCTGCCACATTTCCACTGGGGAAGCCTTTACCCTCAGAATTGTAACACTCACATTTCATGACTCAGATAGGTTCTCCTGGTGCTTACACCCCTCTTTAGGGTCTAAGCTGCAATGGAACCCTACCCTTCATCTCCAGTCCACCCACAATAGATTCACCTTACAGCTCACCTACCATTTGACATCCCATTTACCAGTGGCAACTCAGTAAGTTCCCCTTTGGTTGGTGTAAATGCTTCCCTGAATCTGAGGAAGTGACTGTTGAGCATCTGGCACCACACAGAGTGCTCTCAAAAGTGGAGGTGCCCCCAGCCATGATCTTTAGGACTACAGCTGACCTCTTCACCTGAGCCTGTCCTTCTACCCTTGAAACTGCAATCCTGCACTTCCTTAGGCCCAACTGGGCTATTTTGCCTCTTCCTGCCCTCTTTTCCCACCATCCCTTCAGAGCTACCTGTTATGCCCAGATCACGTCCCCAAAGAAGCCACCGGAGACTTTAGGTACAGAATGCAAAAGCAAGGTTTATTGTTCTTACAAGCCGCGCGGTCAGGGAAGCTCGTCCCAAACACTCATTCTTAGCAGTGAGGCCGGGAGGAGCTTGTCCTGTCTTGGGGAAGTTAGTTTTTATAGGCAAAACCCATCAAATTTCTTAGAGGGGAGGGGGTTAGTATGGGTCCATCCTTGATTGGTCCAGTTTTCCCGGGCCTGGACTTGGTCGTATTTTAGCTTATCTGTTTGCCCTGTCAGGAGTTTTACAACCCATCTCCGGGGTCCGTGAAGTTTGGGATGTTTTATGACCACTTAGCCTCTGCCAGATGGTTGAATATCCTGACTCTGTGTTTTTTTTTAAGTTTCTGTAGCTGATAAAGCCACCTGGGAAGAAGGGGTCTAAGTTCTTATCTGCACTTAGGAATACAATTATCACTTTGGGGGCAGTCCAGCACAAGTCCCAGGCTTTGTACTTGAGCCGCCATGGGGGCTGGCTGGCCAAGCACGTACTGACTGTGGGGGCTGGCTCAATGGTAAGTTGGTGAGGGGCCCCATACAGTAAACATCTGGCTGAACTTTACGCAGTCAGAGTACGTGCAGAAAGGGAGCTACTGCAAGGACTATATCTTTTATTCACGGCCCTGCCAGAGACTGCTTGCTCAAGTCTCAGGAAACTGAAATTGAGGCCTGATCTCTGAGAGAAGACTGAGCAGCCTGTTATGGCATCTGCTTGGTCCTTTCACTACCCATCATTCCAGAGCTTCACTAAGCCCTCCTGACTTTTACAACTCTGCTCCCCAACCTTTTCCTATAAATAAGACCTCCCACCATAGAACTCTTGTTGTTGTTGCCTCTAGACAAGCCTTTGCGCCTTGTTGAGAGCCCTAATGCCAAGTCTCCTCATCGGTTTACCGCCCCGACCCCGTTGAGTGTGGTCACAAGTCACTGAACAGCTTGGCCCTTGTTTGGCCCTCCTTGAGTCACTACAGGCTCCAGTGACCTTTTTTTCCCCCTCACCTCCCCACCATGAGAACATTTCTCCATGGGAAAAATGTCTCCAGTACTATCTCATGCATCCTTCGGATGCCTTTTAGAAAATCTCCAGTCTCTCAACCTGGCACCGAACCCAAAGGATCTTAAATTTGTTCACCTTTACAATTAAATTTGGCCTCAATACCCCTTAGATAATCAAAATGGCTGCCTACCAGCACCCTAAGACCCCATTATTATTTAGAACCTTTACAAACACTGCAAGCAATCAGGGAAATGGAAAGAGATTCCCTACATCCAAGATTTCTTTTTTTTCCAGGGCATTTCTTTGTTTCCTTTTTCTTTTTTCTTTCTTTTATTGCTATTTAACTAAGTTTTTGCTACCCACATGGACGTTCATCAGACTAGAAAGAAGAGAGTCAATCACTGAAGTAACAAAGAAAACGTAAGTACAAAAAGCTGTGGCGAGCCACAGGAATATGAAATGGAAGTCCAACTATGTATTGTAAGCTATACCTTGACCAGACCAAGGGTCAGTCAAGTGGAAAGCCATTTAGCAAGGACTATGTGGTGTTACATAGCTTAATATTCAGTTGTGCCTTGCTATGAATTCCTTGTGCTCATAATTCTCCTAAAATGTGTATGTGTGTATGAACCTCCATTTCAAAGTACTTGGATAAAGTCATGTAGACAGAACCTTCTGCCTCTGAGCTCTGGGCTCCTCTTTAACATTTGTTTTGGGTATCTGCCTTTTGCAAATATCCTCCTAAACTACTTCCTAAGATAGGCCAACCCCAAACAAAGCCTTGAAAAACAAGTGAGAAACAGATAGCTACCAGACCACCTGCTAGACACCTGTAGCTTCCCCCTGCCCCAACTAAGGTAAACCATCCTTTTGGAGACAACCAGACTCCCAGGACAAATGCCTGTCCCCTAGATTCATGGCTTTGTTTTTTGTGCAAATCACGTTCAGGTCTTCCCTCTTTCTCACCACCCCAGGGCAACTTCTCAGATCAAAGGGTTTCCACTCACCAGGTGCTTCAAGCTGTGATGTAGATTCACTAGCTATCAGTACTCCTCCCTTGCCCTGTCAGGAAATTGGCAGTAGAGGAAAATAGTGACAGTTTTAACTTTTAGTGACCTACAGATTTTTCCTACCCTATCACCTATAAGTTTGTAGTTGAACACATTTATGATAGACTCGTAATTTTTTCACCTAACCACAGTAAGGGTATATTTCTAGCACATAAATTCCCTTTCTGATTTATTCCAACTGCTATCTGACTCTACTCTTGTCTCTCTCCTTTTGGGTTGCAAATAAAGATGCCAGGAAGCTTCCTGGTGGGGACCCTACAATCTTGTGTTGTATACTAAACATGAGGTGTTGCTGCTTGGGAAAGAATATAGACCAGTCCCAAGAAGAGGAGGGGAGATTTTTGAATGGAGAAAGTTGAACTGAGTTTAATTAGTGGCTGAATGATGGTGGGAGATGAATAAACAAATTGGATGAAAGAGCTTCAAGCGTCTGGATTCATTCCCATGATAATGGTAGTGTCTCTTCTAGGCCCAAGGATGGTATAATATTAAGACTGGACCTTTATTATCATACAAAAGAAAGCAAGGATCACCTCTAGGGTTGAGGGACACAGGAAAGAAGATGGGTGACTGGAACACAGGTGGCTGGAGGAGGAGCTCTTGAGGTATTGGGAAGAAGTAGTAGTGTTTCTGGGGGTGTCTAAGGATGCTACTCCCGCAAAGGAGGAAGGCAAATATAAATGTGAACTATAAGCAGCTTGAGTGGCCCAGGTGAAGATGCATTGCTGGGTGATGCTACAGAAACAGGGAGGAAAACAAAAAGGAAGGACTGGGTCTTTTTCTTTCTTTAGAGTTTGATGTTTCCCTTGTTGGCTGAACCTGGCATGAGGCCTGAGGGCAAAGAAGAAATGTGGTTTGCAGAGTCTGAGCTCCAGCATCAAAACTGAGAAAGTATCAGTTTAATATCCAGAACAGAGATGGCCACATAGTATCCTAATTTACTGATACAAGTTATGTAAAGCCTGTGACAAGGGAAAAAATCGTTGCCCTCTATAGGCATTTCCTAGACTCCATTTCATCCAAATATTATAAGTCCTAGTGTTGTGAGTGGCCAGGCCCCAACTCCAGTTATTCTGAGGGCCACAATGTCCTTTTCCATCAGACAGCCTAGCTCCACCCTACAGAGAAAATAGTCCAAAGAGAGACAACAGAATCCCACCAATTCCTGAGTTGGAAATCCCACAGATCCCTGAGCTTGCCCCAAGATTAGTCCATAGAGTTCCACCAATCCCTGGGCTGTCCCAGGTTCAGGCCACAGATTCCCACCAATCCCAGGACACCCTAGAAAGCTCTACTCTCCAAGAAACCTTATATAAAGCCTGCTTCCTGCTTAGCTCTTTGCTGCTTCTCTCCCTAGCAGAAGCAACCACCTTCCCTCCTGTGTCTTTCCCAAATAAATCTCTTGTGTGAGGTTTGTTGTGTGGCATGACTTTGTGGTATTCCTTGGCTGCTGACTGCCAGGATACCTTTCCCCTCAGAGCTGTAAAACATATAGGTAAATCCTGGTCTATTGTTTTTCTTATATATTTTCTCAAACTCATCAGCCATTTTCTCTTCCCTCTCCCCCTGCCAGAGACTAGATCTTTGTCACATGTTCTTCAGATCGTTCCCAGTTGATTTTCCTGCCCACACTTTTACTATTTTCAGTTTGCTACCTGAATAATTTCTATTATCCCAATGCCAAAAGCTTTTAAGTATCTTCCAGTAACATACAGAATAATGTTCAAACTGCTGTATAGATTATAAGTTATTTTTCTTCCTTCTGACCTGTCCTCTCCCTACCCCAGATCCTATCTCTGATGAAACTGTCAGATATAGTTATTAATGAACTTAAATGTTTTCATACCTCATTGTAACAAGATTGGGGTGTTGTGGAATCTGGAAAAACAGATTGTATAGACAATGAAAGAACCACAAAGAATCAGTGCTGTGGTGAACCTTACTCATGTTTCTGGCAAAATAATTAAGGGCCATGAGAAAGAGCATTCTAGGGAATATTCTAACATCCAAGTGTACCATATCTGATTTTTTTCATTAACACAGTATTTTTTAAACCATTTTAGTTATGCCCAATAATGAAATCTTTTCAAAAAACAAAAACAAAAATAACTAGGTGTACTGAAATCTTAAACTTCATGCACTTTCCTAGGTACATTATGTACATTGTCTCCCTTATTTCTCACCAGCATCCTTCCCGCCCCACATAGCCAGCATTTCTATTATCTCACTACACATGAGGAAATTGAAGCCTGTGATGCTCATCTTTTCCAAGATCACGTGGCTACCAGGGCCCTTTCAAGACCATTAATGTAAAAGGTCAATGACTTCTTGAGACTAGACTTTGTTTTCATGTATGGTTAGAAATAACTTTTCATATCTGTTTTAAATCTTCTTTTTGTTTAAATGGGTTCTAAGGTCCAGAAAAAGATATTTTCGATGAATTTTATCAGATCATAAATCATGACAATGCTTAAGGGGGATAAACTGAACATGATAAGTGAGTATAACTTTTGTTATGATTGAAAAAGCAAGATTATATGTTATGGAAATTAATTATTTAAAGATGTGTTACATTTGTTTATGCTGTGGAATGTTAGTTTAACTGTGTAAAGGTATGTTATATTTGTTTATGCTGCATTTGTTTAATGATGTAAGGATGTGCTACATTTATTTTTGCTGCATTTATTTCACCTTGCCTGCACCAGATTGGTCTAATAAAAAGCTGAATGGCCAATAGATAGGCAGGGATAGTTAGGGCTGGCAGGCAGATAAAATAAATAGGAGGAGAAATCCAGGCTCAAAAGGAACTAGAGAAGAAAGAGGAGAATGAGGAGAACAAGAGGGACATGCCCAGGGCCAGCTAGGCAGCCTCCAGCCAGCCAGCCAGACATGCGAAGCAGTGAAAGTAAGATATGTATTTATAAAGGAAAGAAAGTAAAAAGCCCTGAGGCAAAAAGTAAATAAAGAGAAACAGGTTAATTTAAGTTCAAAGAGCTAGCCAGAAACACACCTAAGCTAGGCTGAGCATTCAAAACTAATAACAAGTCTCTGTGTCAAGATTTGAGAACTGGTTGGTGGCTCAAAAGAAAATGCCTGGTGCAATTATGGGCACAAGACAGGAGAAAAACCACATCTTCTATCCTGGGAGTTTAGTGTGAGTTTGGTGTGAGTACCAAACGGCGAGAAACAAGCATTGCCATAGCAGCGGCAGACTGCAGTGGACAACTCAAGAGAGTACGATGAGACTGCAGTAACTATCTGGTAGAAGACTATAGTTCCTAAGAGCAAATATTTCCTGGAAATGAACCTTGCTGTCATAGGTCTGGTCTTCCAGTCAGCACTGCTAAAGAAAAGTTAGAAGTTCAGTTTGAATGACATATCTACAAGTCAATCAAAGGTTCACTGGAAAAGGTTTAAAGGAATGATAGATAAAGATAGCTGCTATACGATTTATCAGGCACCTCCTAGGTGTCAGCCATTCACTCTGTTAAGTTCTCTGTATCCCATTGAAGCTCATATACACCCCATGGAACATTTTTATTTCTATATTACATATTCAGGAGTAGGTATAAATTAGACTAAATTATACACATAAGATCAGTGAAGTAGGGAAACTATTCAAACCCAGATTTATTAGAGTTTAAACCCCATGCTTCAGATATTTCTGACCAGTCTTGTTTCTATAATTGCTCAGGTCATTTAAACAATAGAACTTACTTTTTGCAAAATAGTGTTCCTCATTCTCAGGTTATATCAAGTAGAAAGTTTTATACAGTAGTTTTTTGCTATTAAAAGCAGAATTGAGTTTATTTTACAACAACTCATTACAGTTGTTGAAGATCAGAAGACTGTAGCAGATGCCTAAAGATGTGTAAATTCCCACATCAGCATAAAAATGCAGTTTGTCAGTCAAAAATAAAAGAGCTAAGATTAGAAGCCCTAAAGTGAAGAAAATGGTTGGTGTGTGGCTACTTTTATGTCAATTTGACACCAACTAGAATCATTTGGAACCCAGGACTCCCAGTTGAGAAAATGCCTCCATAACATTTTGGCTGGAGAGATGACTCATCAGTTAAGAGCACTTGTTCTTGCAGAGGACCTGGGTTCAATTCCCAACACACATACAAGGTTCAAAACAGTTCCAGAGGATCTGATGTAATTTTCTGACTTCTGTGGACATTAGATATACATGTGGTACATAGATTCACATGCAAGAAAAGCATACACATAAAAGAAAATAAATGTTAAAAAAAAAACCTAAAAACATACATCTTTTTTTAATTTTTAAAGATTGCCTGTAAGCACACCTGTATGGTATTTTTTAAAGTAGTGATTGATGTAGGTGGGTCCAGTCCCTTGTGGTTGGTGCCACTCCTGAGCATGTGGTCTTAGGATGTATTAGAAAATAGGCTGGCAAACCATGGCGAACAAACCAATAAGCTGTATATCTCCATGGTCTTTGCTATACTTCCAGCCTCCAGGTTCCTGTCTTATAGTTCTACTCTGACTTCACTAATTGATGCCTAAGATATATAAATGAAATAAACTCTTTCCTACTCAAATTATTTTGGTCATGGTGTTTTATCATAACAGTAGAAACCCTAACATAGATAGATGGAAAGTCCCTAGCTCTCAGTTCAGTCTTGTTGGTTGTGATTAGAGAACTAATATGACTGTCGTTACTACTATAAATTTGCAAATATTTTGAGCATGGTCTTTGAAGGAGAGAATAGTTGTTTCCAAAGTAGAATGACCAGTAGTACGAAGTGGGTAGCTAATGAGGCTGTTGAACCTAATTAATCATGGAAAATAGTGACAGCATTTCCAATTCTATCGGTGTGGATGCAGCCAAGAGATTTTACTTATTTTTTAACTGAATTTTTTTCAGACAATATGTTCTGATCATACTTTTCCTCTTCCCCAACTCTTCTTGATCCTCCCCACCAACTCAACACCATGTCCTTTCTCTTTCTCTCTTTAAAACAAACATATATAAACAATGGACACACAAAGAAACTACACACACATACACAAAGAAACACATGCAACCCCCCCACAAAACACAAAAATGGATACCAAAATATAACAGCAAAAGACCAATAAGACAAAAAATAACCAAACAAAGCAGTATGAGAAAAAAGGTCTATAAAAATCCAAATTAGTTCATTTTGTGTTGGTCAACTACTGCTGGCATAGGGCCTACTCTGAAGTGTGGTTAATAAACCTAGTGAGACTCCATTGGAGAAAAGTAATTTTCCTTTGCCAGTAGGTATTAATTGCAAATAGCTTCTTGGTTAGAGGTGGGAGCCCATGTTCACTTCCTCCTCTTAACACTGGGACCTCTCAGCACATGTGGCTTGAACGTATTGCAGGCCCTGTGTATGCTGCCATATACATTCATATTACCTCTATTGTTTCCAGGAAGACACTGTTTCCTTGGAATGATCCATCACCTCTGACTCACAATCTTTCCACTTCCTCTTCCACATAGATCTCTGAGCCATGAGAGTAGAGTTTGATGAAGATATCCCATCAGATGAAGGACTGAGTGCTCCAGTCTTTCACTACCTGAACATTGTCCAGTTGCGGGTCTGTGTGTTAGTTCTTATCTACTGGAAGAAAAAGTGCCTGATGATGGCTGAGTGAATCACTGAGCTATGAGTATAGCAGAATGTTATTAGAAGTCATGTTGTTGTTGTATTCCTACAGCAGAGGAAAGGTATTTGATTTTCCCCTAGGTCCGTGGCCTATCCAGTCACAGGCCACCATAGCAATGGATTACCTTTCATGGAATGGATCTTAAATCCAACTAGAGAGTAGCTGGTTGCACCTACAACATCTGTGCCACTGTTGTACCAGCATATCTCATAGGTAGCTCATGATTATAGGTCACAAAGTTTATAGCTGAGTTGATGATTACCTTTCTTCTCTGATAGTGTGCAGGATACCTTTCTGTAGAATAATAGCAAGTATGGATGAAGGTTCTAGGTAGGCCCCAGCTCAACTTCTTTGTGTTGAGTGAGTTGTGTAGGCAGTGTCCTTAGCAATAAGTCATTACTGATACTTTGTGGAATGCAACCAATAGCTTTAGTAATAGCCTGCTATGTTTAGGAGTTTCTGCGAGGCCCCTTTGGCCAATGATTCAACAAGATATAACCTATTCCTGGCACTGGAGATTTTACTTGGTGGCAAAAGAGTCTAATTGGGGTGTTGTCTCCCCTGTTATTTGGTGACTTCATTTAGATTTCTTTTATATATGTATATATTTTGTGAGAATTCTACAGTAGCAAGTTTTCATATGACTCCTCAAATGACTTTTTAGTTGTCCCTCCGTGTGGTCACTCCCTTACTCCTTTCTTCCATCTCTCTCCAAACTTAGCTCTTGCACTCCACTATCTCCCTGTCTCTCCATAAAAATATTACCTTTCATGGAATGGATCTTAAATCCAACTAGAAAATAGCTGGCTGCACCTATAACATCTATGCCACTGCTGTACCAGCATATCTCATAGGTAGCTCATGGTTATAGGTCACAAAGTTTCTATTTCCTCTTCCTTGGGAGCTCCTATCCTCCACTCAACTCTCTTACTAGGTTCCTAACTTCTGTGATTGGGATTGTAGAAGCCATACTGAAGGCTTAAAAGCTAACATCCACATATAAGAGAAAGCAAATAGTATTTGTTGTGGTTGATATATTGTGCACCCCAATAAACTTATCTGGGGATCAGAGAACAGAACAGCCACTATATTAAACATAGGTTTAGGCAGTGGTAGAACACGCCTTTAATCCTAGCATTCAGGAGGCAGAGATCCATCCAGATCTCTGTGAGTTCAAAGCCACACTGGAAACAGCCAGGCGTGGTGACACACGCCTTTAATCCCAGGAAGTGATGGCAGGAAGCAGAAAGGTATATAAGGCATGGGGACTAGGAACTAGAGCCTTTTTAAGTCTTTAGGCTTTTGAGCAGCAGTTCAGCTGAGATCCACTCAGATGAGGACACAGAGCCTTCCAGTTTGAGGAAACAAGGTCAGCTGAGGAATTGGCGGGGTGAGGTTAACTGTAGCTTGTTCTGCTTCTCTGATCTTTCAGCATTCACCCCAATACCTGGCTCTGGGTTTGTTTTTACTAATAAGACCATTTAAGATTCATGCTACAGTTTGTCTTTGTGGTCTGGGTTATCCATTTACCTTCAAATTTCATAATTTTTCTTAATAGCTTAATAATAGTCCTTTGTGTAAATGTACCATGTTGTCATTTTCAAGTCATCTGTTGGTAGACATCTAGGCTATTACTAATTTCTGGTTATATGAAGAAAACAACAATGAATACGGTTGAGCAAGTATCTCTGTAGTAAGATGTAAAGTCCTTTGGGAATATGCTCAAAAGTGGTATATATGGATCTTGAGGGAGATCACTACATTGATTCTATAGTGGTTATACATGTTTGTACTTCAGCCAGTAATGGGTAAGTGTTCCCATTTACCCACTCCCTTGCTAGCATGTATTGTCATTTGTTTTATTGATCTTGGCCATTCTGACTGAGGTAAGGTGAAATCTCAAAGCAGTATTAATTTGCATTTCCATGATGCCAAAAGATGTTGAATATTTCTGTTTCTTAGCTGTTTGTGTTTTACCTTTTTAGAATTTTCTATTTATTTTTGTAACCCATTTTTAATTGTGTTATTTGTTTTCCTGATATTTAGGGTTATTTTTTATTTCTTTATATATTTTAGATAGGAATCATCTATCAGGTATATAAATGGTAAAGATCTTTCCCATTATGTAGGCTGCCATTTTGTCTGAATGATGATGTTCTTTCCATCTAGATACTTTTCAGTTTCATGAGGTCCTATTCATTAATTGTTGACTTGTGCTGTCAGTGCCTTGTTCAGAAACCCCTTTTCAGTGAATTCAAGATTATTCCCCATTTTCTAGTTTTATGAAAGTGTTTATAAGCTGGAGGAGTTCCCCAGTAAACTTTTTAGAGTCATTTGTGTATACTATCATGTTATCTACAAATAAAGATACCTTGACTTCTTCCTTTCCTTTTTGTATTTCCTTGATGTCCTTCTGTTGTCTTAATTTTTTAGGTAAGAATTCACATACAATATTGAATAGATATGGAGAGAGTCCACACCTTGTCTTGTTCCTGATTTTAGTAGAAATGTTTTTAGTCTCTCTCGATTTAGGTTGATATTGGCTATAAGCTTGTTGTAAGTAGTTTTTGTCGTGTTTAAACATGTCCTTTTTATTTCTAGTCTCTCCAGAACTTTTATCATGAATGGGTGTTGAATTTTTGTCCAAGATCTTATCTGTATCTAATTAGATCATATGTTTTTTTTCTTTTAGTCTGTTTATCTGTAGATTACGTTTATGTTGAACAATCTCTGAATTTCTAGGATGAAGTCAATTTGATCATGGTGAATAAGTTTTGATGTGTTCTTGTATTCAGTTTGCAAGTATTTTTTGAGTGAAAACATGGAAAACCTCATGAATTTGAGTGTCATCCTTGTATAAGGGACATGCCGATCATCTCTGTAATATTCTAGTTGTAGTACAACTCCTGAAAGGAGCATAGCCTAAGAGATTTTAACTTTAGGGAATGTTAAGTTTCATTTGAATGTGGACAAGATTCTGATTGTGAAATACAATATTGTCAAATTCCCTATACGATTAAGATGGGAGTACTCTGCTTTTGTTCAATTTATGGCACCTAAATAAAGAATATTATAGAAGTATTGCTTAGCTAGTTCAGAAAAAGTTATAATTTTAGTGGTGTTTCTTGCAAATCTTTCCTATAGGATCATAAATACCAAATGTTGTTAACAGTGCCTCGTTATTAAGGCAGTGAGGTGGCTCATCTGGCTTTTCCTGATTAGAACTTAAGCTGTCTTTATATTTGTTCCAAGATTAAGCCATCATGTGTATATAATTCTTTAAAGGAAATTATTATTTCTGAAGTATTATTTCTTTTATAAAGTAAGAACTGTACCATTATAATAGAAAAAAATCCATACCAATTTAAATACTCTCTTCATAAAAAACATTAGTTCCTCCTGACAACTAGAATGATCCAAGTCTAATATTGAAATGCTTGTTACCAGGAAATATATACCATGATAAATGAAAACACCATGGGAATAAGGAGAAACAGAGTGCTAGGGAGGTTCTCAGGAATCTACAAGGATGACTCCACCATAGACTACTGGCAATAGTCGAGAGGGTGCCTGAGCTGGCATGCTCTGGTGATCAGGTGGCTAAATACCCTAACTGTCATCATAGAACTCTCATCCAGTGACTGATGGAAGCAGATGCAGAGATCCATGGCCGCGTCCCAGGTAGAGTTTCAGGAGTTCAATCAATGAGAGAGAGGAGGGACTCCATGAGCAAGGGATATTGAGACCATGACTGGAAAACATACAGCCAAACTAGTGGAAACGCATGAACTATGGACCAATAGCTGAGGAGCCCCCATGGTACTAGACTAGGCCCTCTGGATAAGTGAAATAGCTGTATAGCTTGATCTGTATAGGGGACCCCCAGGCAGTGTGATCAGGACCTGTCCCTAGTGCATGAGCTGGCTTTTTGGAGCCTAGTGCCTATGGTGAGACACTTTGCACAGCCTTGGTGCAGGAAGGAGGGGCTTGGACCTGCCTCAACTGAATGTACCAGGCTCTGCTGACTTCCCATGCCTTGGAGGAGGTGGGAATGGGGGGTGGGTTAGGGGGAGGGTTGGGTTGGCAGGAGGAGGGAGGACAGGGGAATCTGTGGTTGGTGTGTAAAATGAATAGAAAATCTCTTAATAAAAATTCATTTAAAAATAAAAAAGAAATGCTTGTTACCAATTGTATGAAATTACAGATGGATAGGTAGGAAAATGATTTATAATCAGAACATAAGAGAGAAATCAATTTATACTTTGAAGCATGAAATTTGATTTCCCTTTCCTCCAGTGTAAAACACCATGTACTACAAGCTATTGACTATAAAACCATTCACTCTCCGTCAACACACTGTGCTTTGTGATTTCTTTGTGCAATCTTCAAGAAATGTTTGGTGTGAAGTTTAGTAACTGATTGCTTGATGTATGGAAAGTCATGAGTACCTGATTTAGCACTGCTTAGCAGTGAGGCAGTCATAATTTGTCAATGGAATTTCACAATTAACTGTCATAATTGATTTTATTCAAATGCCTACTGAATCTTTAGGCTTCCAAAACTTTGACATTCTACACATTTTTTTCCTTCCCTGGATATTATAGTTAAACAGTTTTTCATTTTCAATATTCAAACTCACTACTGTGCCAAACCTATCTTCCAAAGATAACATATTTTTAAATAATATCAAACTCATTTTCTGTTATTCAATTTATATCCAAAGGTCTAAATCGTTGCTTAGAAAGATTAATAGAATAAATTTGTTAAATGTTTAACCAACTTTTCAGAGAGATTACAAAAAAATTTGATTTTTCATAAATATCTTATATATATAAGATATTTTAACACCCCAATTTTCTATATTTGAGTTTGAATACAGATACATTTTATTTTCAATATTATAACTTGTTGACAATTTCTTTCTTACAAAACTGATTTATATAAAATAAAATGTCTAAATTATTTATTTCCAAGTGTTTTGAATCTTGGGATGGTTAGAGCAGAAGTTTTAGACCTAATTTGAGGGACAAAGATATTTTGTATTAGGTCAAGTGATTTTCTTAATAGCATAACTTCTCTATGCCAAAGTCTTGCAGAATATAATAATTTTATCATGATTATGATTTTCTTTGATCATGTGCAGTATAGCACAAAAGTCTTCCTAAATAATCAGCTATCACCTCTCTTTCATAAGGGTCTTCCCTTGATTACAAGAAAATCTAATAGTTCTCTGAACTCCAGACAAGTGTTCCTTATGAGGGCAACTGTCAATTATAACCATCTTAAAACAGAAATTTAGAAGGTTATCAAGAATAGCAGTTTGAAGTCCTGAACAAAGGCAGATTTAGTCAAAGAAGAGTGTTAGACTTTACCTCTAATATAAAGAAGCCACTCTTTACTGTTTCTGGTAATGAATTGTTTAGAGGAGGAAATTTTCTATGACTTAAGTCTGTTTACAATTTTTCCAGAGCAAGCTGAATTAGTGAATCACCCAGTCTTTATTATATAAAGTGTGGTCGGTGAACCACACTGGCATCATGTGAGAGCTTGTTAGTCATATAGGATCTCAGACTCACTGAATCAGAATATGCATTTTAGTGAATCTCCCCCAGGCAATGCATAAGTGTATTAAAGTTGAAGAAGCACTGATCTAGTTAATATTGATATGTGGAAGGGTTAAAGATTCTCTATTAGAGTTTCTCAGTCTTTGAACTAAGAAAAGCTGTTTTAAGCCGGGCGGTTGTGGCGCACGCCTTTAATCCCAGCACTCGGGAGGCAGAGGCAGGTGGATCTTTGTGAGTTCCAGGCCAGCCTGGTCTACAGAGAGAGATCCAGGAAAGGCCAAAGCTACACAGAGAAATCCTGTCTCGAAAAACCAAAAAAAAAAAAAGAAAGGAAGGAAGGAAGGAAGGAAGGGAGGGAGGGAGGGAGGGAGGGAGGGAGGGAGGGAGGGAGAGAGAGAGAGAGAGAGAGAGAAAGAAAGAAAGAAAGAAAGAAAGAAAGAAAGAAAGAAAGAAAGAGAGAGAAAGAGAGAAAAAAGAAAAGCTGTTTTACCACAAACAGGCAACACCTGCAAGTACTCCCTGAATTTTCAGAGCAGATAGGTGGGAACAAACTTAACCAGGACCCCTGCCCACCCTCAGAATGGTTTCCTGCATCTGTATCAGGTCTTGCACTTTAACTACCATGACACACAGATATCATTGTCTATGTTTGCTTCATTATAACCTAGAAAAGCATTGTTCTGTTGAACTAGATTTTGATGTGCAAGACTAGAGGAAAGGAAATGTAAGTAAAAAAAACCAAATCTCATGGGTACAGACAAATTCAAATTGAGGATATCAGCATGAAATTTAACATTCACTTCAATTCTTAGAATCCTTCCAAAGTTAAGTAAATAAAACAAATCCAACCACCAAATTACATTGGAAGCAAAGTTCCATGCTAGCAAGTTTCTCTTTTCAAAATTTGTGATTTAAAATAGATGTTTTAATTAAAACTAATATTATTTATGTATTAATATTATAAATACAAAAGACAAATGGTCATATTAAATAGATAAACTATCATAGTCAACTGTAGACAGATTTTACTGTACAGTTAAACTCTTGGTAACACAACAGAAAAATCATTTGAGGGATTGGAGGGATGGCTTAGCAGTTAAGTGCACTTGTTTTTCTTCCAGAACACTGGAGTTTGGTTCCTGGAACTCACATCTCAAGTGGATCACAAGCTCTTGTAACTCCACACCCAGAGGATCCAATGTTTTCTTTTTGTTTGAGCAGACAACCTTCCATATGTGTGTGTGTGTGTGTGTGTGTGTGTGTGTGTGTGTGTACATACTCATGCATAAACATAAATGAAAAATAAGGTATTTTAAAAGACCCATATTGAATATCTACTGTTATGAATGGTGAGGGAAATGTTTTTCTCCCAATATGGGAAGATATTATTTATAATAACAGTATCATTATATGTCTCTTTCTCAGCTAAAACAACCAGAAAAGACACAAGAACAAATCATAGAGCCTGTATGTGTGGAGGGAAGGAGGGGATGAAGAAAAGAAAAAGAACAAAGAAGAGGAAGATACATAAAAAAGTGGTGGAGAAAGAATAATGAAGGGGAAGATGGGGAGGTGAAAAGGAGGGTAGAGGAGAAGGGCAAGGAGAGGAGTAGAGTAGAGCAATTATAAAGTAGAAAAATCCTGAAATAATAAATATATAGCTGGTAGCCAGTAACAACAAAGGACACTGGAGAAAAGCATCACGGTTGGCTAGAACTCTGTTTCCCTGAGTCAAACTTTGGACAATTATCTTTCAAACACCTGATGGCTACTTTAACATGTATTAAGGCCATAAGACAGATGCCAATGTTTTGATGTTAATACTTTGATGTTTATACTTTTGGGACTAAAGTGAAGTAGAATCAAAAGAAGAATAATAGAATACAGATCAAATTAGAAAAAAAGATAATGTCTTAGCTGTATTTGTTAGAGTTTTTTTCAAAGCATTGAAGAAAATGACTCATATGTTGATATGTAAGGAGTGGAGTGATAATATAGCACTTGAGAGTATGAACTGCTTTAAGAGAATACCCAAATAGGGTTCTTTGCACTCATGTTGGCCAGCTCACAACCATCTGTGACTCCAGCTCCAGGGCCAACCAATGCTTCTAGCCCCTGCAAGCATGGGCACACACACACACACACACACACACACACACACACACACACACACACACATACTTAAAAATAATAAAAATAAATCTTAAAAAGGAAGTTTACTGTATAGAACTTTTATGATTATCTGGTATGTTGCTTTAGTTAATCTTTCACTTAATATCTTAACCCTTTATTATTACTTTTCTCAATTTACATCTTTTCAAAAAGAAAATTAAATAACTCCCTGCCTAGTCTCTTCCTTCCTGTAGCAAACAAGGCCTTTAAATTGCTTTATCTTCCTATAGTTATCCTCTTCTGACCCCATCACCCATGTTACTTTCAGAGTGATCTCTGGGGAACACAAATCCTTTTGTGTCACTTTTGTAAGTAAATTTGTTTCAACTCTGTGGGTTTGGTCTCAGATTTTGGCACCAACAATGTAAGTAAATTTGTTGCAACTCTGTGGGTTTGGTCCTGGGTTTTGGCACCAAAATGTGAGTTTTGCAATTCTGGAAAGGTATTCTGACTACTTGAGGAGTCAGGCAACCCCTTGAGCTGCTTAGGACAGCTCTGACAGCAGGAGCTGCAAAGAGACAGCTCAACCCTGGAATGGAAGTTTTTCTGACTGCTCAGGAGAGTCAGGCCTGGAACTGCTTCAGGAGGGAAGGGTATCCTGACTGTTTGGGAAAGTCAGACCTGGAGCTGCCAGGACAGCTCTGCAGGGAAGGGTATCCTGACTGCTCAGGAGACTCAGGCTATACCTGGTATGATAGGGGATGGTCTCCCCACAGGATATAGCAATCCTGCTCCTCTCCTGGAGAGCTGCTACAGCTGAGCTTTGCTCACCCCCACTTAAGGGGACTTCATAGCAGAGCTCTGCTTCAGCCTAAGATGTTCTTTCTTTTGCTTCACACTGCAAAAAGGGAAATCTCCTCTGGCTCCAGAGAAAAGTGTTACATTTCCAGCTTTCCCTTGCTCTGTCCACTGAGGGACATCTCAGCAAGGATCTTCTGTTCAGCTTTCCTTTGCTCATTCCACTATGGGATGTCTCAGCAAGGGTCTTCTCTACGCCAGTGAATGAAGATCTTCACACCCAAAACTCTTTTGAGAAAAAGATTTATTTGGGAAGGAGGAGTCCAGAAGAGTAGCTGCCTCTACCAGGGTAGAGAGAACAGACTACAACTGACCAGGCAGGGCAGTTTATATAGATGTCTTGGGAGGGTGAAGTCAAACAGTGACTGGTTAGATTTTGTTTTGCCCAGGGATTGGCCAGTTTTGTGGGCTAGGGACGGAGATGTCCCC
Source organism: Peromyscus nudipes (assembly GCA_902168325.1). Taxonomy (NCBI): domain Eukaryota; kingdom Metazoa; phylum Chordata; class Mammalia; order Rodentia; family Cricetidae; genus Peromyscus; species Peromyscus nudipes. The sequence continues at coordinate 59,755 of CABHPH010101912.1, forward strand.
GATTCCAGAGACAAACTGTGTTTCTTTCACTGGCTTTTCTTGGCTTTTTGACACTGCTTCAAAGACCAGGGCACATTTCTTCCACTGACTCTGATTTTAGGGACCAAGATTGTTATTTTGGTACTAGTTTCAGTCAGAGCTTATTTCCTTGGTTCTGGGTTTGGGGATAAAGTGTTCATTTCTCTGGTTCAGGTCCTAAACTCAGGCTGTATTTCTTTCCCTGGTCCTGGGCCCCAGGGCCAGGGTGCTACCTTCCTGCTCTGTGATTGGTTGGTTTCACAAGTCAGTTGACCAGGAGAAGAGATGGCTCTGATCTGAAACAAACTGTGCTTCTTTCATTGGCCTTATCTAGCCATCTTTCCCTAGTTCTGGGCTCCAGGGTCAGGGTGGGTTTCTTTAGCCCTCCCCTTTTCCCTACATTCCCCCATTTTGTTTAGTAATAAGCAACTAGGGGTTGGAATGGGGGCAAAGTTATTGTTGGACTGCTTCCTGCTGAATTGGGGCATCAAAGTTCTTGGGACAATCTTGATCTTCCTCCTCAGGATATAACCAGGTTGTGCAGATCTCTGGCTTTGTCAATAGAGGCTGATAATCCTGTAATATTAACTGGTTCAGAGTTTGGTTAGAAATATTTTGGATCTGTTGCTGAAGAAATCTAGTCAAGAGATTTATGAGGCAGGGTGCAATTAGTAGGGCTAGGAAAAGAAAGAAAAGGGATAAGAAGGGTAGCATCCATTTTCAAATCTGACTATTAGTGATCTACTTTCCAGAGGCATCAAGCTGTTTCTGAGTTTGAAGACCCATTTGGAGTTGTTGGATCTTACCTTTCAACTTTCCTACTTAAATTGTTTCCATAACATGGCATAGCTTTCTGAGACGTTCCAACCTCTCCATTTAGCACTCATGTTCCTTTTGGGTTTCCTGTGTCTCCATTTCCTTTACTGCTCAGTACCACCTGATCTCTTCCACATCAAGATGTCCCCCAAACCCACAATGCTTTTAGGCTCCTCTGTGTCCCTTGTCACCCTAATAAATGCTCTTCTCCTTTGGCTTGACAAATTCTGACACATTCTTGTATGTCTGCTTCAGTGTCACCTCCTATAGAAAATCTCTCTCTTTTCATCCTTCTAATGAGGTGTTCTGATGGAGACTATCATGCCTTCCTCATGAAATTTCTCAGAGACCTTTGGGACCAACTTCCTAGGTGTACAGCTTGTGAAGCCACACAAAGCCTTGCTTATCATATTTTAATGCTCTACTGTGGTCACTGAAAAATTCTTCAAAAACTTCTTTGGTTCTGCGTTTTGTAAGTGGAATCCCACTCAACATTCCATGAGCAGAGGATGTACATATAATATGTTTGAAAAATTCATATGATGAAATCTAAACCTGAACCTTTGGGAGGAAATTAGTTCATGAAGCTAGAGCCGTCATGAATAATGTTAGCATCTTTATAAGACACAAAAGTGCTTTCTTGCCTTCTTTTTGCCATGTGAGAAGACAGATGTCTTCCATCCGAAAGAAGTCCCTCATTAGGGTTTGATCACACTTAATCCCTGATCTTGGACTTCCATCCTGTATAACTGTGACAAGCAGACTTCAACTGTTTCTGAGCCACCTTGTTTATGGTATTTTATTACAGTACCTAGAACTTAGAAAATGCATGTTAGCTGATCCATTTTTTTAAAAAAGGAAAGCACTTATAGTGACAAAGAGGACAGATTTCTGTTAACCCACAATATGTGCGAGTTCAGCAAGACTCAAGATGAATGTCAATATGTTATATCTAATACCAAGGAAGCCATAAAATTCTTCACCTCAGGAGCCATGCCGTATACTCCCAACTGGAAATTCCTTTGAAACAGAAGAAGATATTGGAGTTTTAAGAAGCACCAATACACAAGAAACACTTCATTCTTTCCTGATATTACCTCTTTACATTAGCTAACCATTCATGCTGAAAGCAACATGTCAGAAGCATATTGTGGTGGTTTGACCTCCACAGGCTCATATGTTTGAATACTTGATCTCTATTTGATGGAACTGTTTGGGAAGAATTAGGAGGTGTGGCATTTTTGGAGAAGAGGGGTCACTCGGAATATGCTTTGAGGTTTCAAAACCTCAAATTTTCAAATTACCTTTCTTTTCTCTGCTTTATGATTGTTATCTCAACCTGTAAGCACTCAACTACTGCTCCATCACCATGTCTGCTTGCCTGCTGTCATGGTTCCCACTGCAGTCATCATGGACTAACCCTCTAAAACCATAAGCAAGCCCACAATAAACTCTTTCTTCTTTAAGTTGCCATGGTCATCGTGTCTCTTCACAGTAATAGAAAAGTAACTAAGAAACATATTAAGAAGACAAGTAAAAATAGTTGAGCTAGCTTTGTGTGCCATTTCTACTGTTCTAGCAAAACCAATATCTTACAGTTATATAATTTCAATTATTCTGCATGACTTAAACAGTATAATATTTGAATTTTAAACTAGCATTAGATAACATACAGATGACAGAAGTCATGCTAATAATGGAAATTTTATTTTCCTTTGCTTAGAATGGTGTCAGAACATGATTCAAAGAACGGTGCATGGTGAACAATGCCTTGGGGCACTGTAAGAGAGGCTCCAAGAAAAAAGTCTTTCTTTACCTTAGGTACATTTTGTTCCCTGGATTGTTCTTGGACATTTTTGTGCCTCCTGTGACAAACATGTACATTCTATTTATGAGACATGTATATTCTTGTTGGATGTCAGAACATCACTATAGAACCCAATCTGGTCAGTGTACCCTGAATCTGGATATAGACTTCTGCTTTGCTTTCCTGCTTTCCCAGACATGCCAGCCAATTGTGTTTAAATTGGTCTGCCCTGAGAAAGTTCTTGGAAAGAGCTGCTCTGGTAATGTTTAGTATGTGCTTATTGGTTTATTTACATGTTTTTCTGATCATGTTTTTCTGAACTCAAACAACCTTCCTTGGATCACTGCTTTCTTTGTTTCATTCATGTATAGAAGTACGCTGAAATTGAAGTAAGGTTGTCTACAGCATTAGACATTAGTCTGTCCCATTCTTTCAGGTCCTCAGATGCCAAGTCTAGCAGACACAAATCTGCATATATGAGTCAACAAAAGTTGACAAAATGATAATAATAAAAAAGCCACTCCAAATCCAGAAGGCATGAAGATGAAAGCAAAGTGTTTCAAATTTTAGTTCTGTTAACGACACTTTTCTTTACACTTTTTTCTTCTCAATGCTAAAGATTAAAACTGGGACCTCAGAACAGAGATAAGTGCCTACCTCTGAACTAAATTTCCAGCCCCTTTTAATGGTTCTTATGGTTTTTGCTGGTGTTGATTATTTTGGTCTTTATTAGTTTGTTTGTTTTTATAATTGTATTTTTCTTAGGATAATGTGATTTTTTTAGAGATTTTATTTTATTTTTGAAATTATAATATAATTATATATTCCTCTTTTCCCTTTTCTCCACAAAAATCCTCCCACAAACCTTTCTTTGATCTCTTTCTTTCTTTTTTTTTGGTTCAACAGAATTTACTGGTATATTTTCCATTTTCTATACTATTTGAAGGCATAGGATAGCTTTGTAGTAGCTTTCTACAATACTGTGTTTTAAATCTATCCAGTAAACTAAGATGCAGTACAACTGGTATACAACTGAGGAGGTGAGAAGCAACTCGGCAGGCCCTGGTGCTCAACAGTTCCAGAATAAACAGGTAGCGCGCAGCTGCATTAAAAGGTAGTTTGCAAATATTCAAGTCACACCAAGATTCCTTCCAAATATCTGCCTTGCTCAAACCAATGCAACCGGCCATTGCTAATACTGTGGCACGGCATTTAGTAAATGATGACGGTTTTACTTTCTTCTTAATCAAAAGCCTGTGAAGGTGCTGCCACGCAGCAGAGTAAATCAGCTCTGCTCGTGGTCGAGGTGCCAATTGTGAAGTCACAATAGGTACAGTTTAACATGAGAAACGCGCGTTAACAAGTGGCCCAAATACAGAGCTGGACAGAATCAGACCAGTAAGTCTATAATTACTCAACTGAACTAACATAAGTACATTCAAAATAAAGCCGGAGATCAGAACTGGTTTAGATTCAAATTTGCAGACTTTCTTGATAAACTAGAAGTATGCTCTTCTGCAGTTGGAAATGAAGCTCTCACCTGGCGGAGAGCTAGAGACTTCTCAGTCCCTCCTGCACAGATAAGGAAATAAGTGACAAAGTCTCTTGCACTGAAGTTATGTATTTTAACAGCTTTACATGTAATATTCATATATAAAAAACTTTAAGTGCTTTTCTCCAATTTAAAAATCTAAAGAATTCAAAAATAAGGCATTCAATATTTGAAAAAAGTACAGATTTACAAAATGTGTATATTCTGTCATGAAAACTCCACACCAACATTATACACTTGGAAAAAAATACAAACAGGATATATTACAAATTTATGCAGCAATAACTTAGTTCACACCATGCAATAAAAAGTACATTAATCAAGATACACAAGCTTTTGTAGGTTCTAAACTGAAGGACTTTTTCTTTTTTCTCTGCAGAATCCTTAAAACCCGTGGCACTTAAAACTTGCTAGCCTTTCTACTGGGAGGTAAATTATACACAACAACGATGAAAAGATGAACAGACCAGGTGTCTATTAGGAATCATTCCAGCTTTGCTCAACAATGGCCGAAACTCTCTTCTCATATTCCCGTTTGTTTTCCTGATAAAGCTGTGCTGCTTGGCTATTCGCTGGACTGTTTGGATTTGGTTCATCCAACAGAGACTGAATTGAAGTTAAGATGGAAGAGACATCATATGTGGGACTCCATCGATTCTGCAGGATATCTAAACATATGCTACCGTCAGCATACACATAACACACAAAGTAAATCCATATTAATGCCTGGCCTCTTTTTCGTTAATCATTGTTACATGCATGCATGCATGTATGTGTATGTATGTATGTATGTATGTATGTATGTATGTATGTATGTATATTTAGGACTATGTATACATATTTTATATTGGGTAACCAATTGGTGTGTCCTTCTAGGGGAAGACTATTTCTCCTGTATTCAGAACTCTCTAGTTGCATGAGTTCTTTGTGTATTGCTGAGGCCTCATGGGCTTTGCTCTGTCTACTTTAGCATGTCTATTGTCTTTGTTCACCTCCTGTTTATGCAGTCATGTTGGTGAGACTTTATGGATATAGCTTCTGACATTATTAGGTGAAACAGTTTCACAGAGAACTACATCATCCTACGGCTCTTGAAGTCTTTCTGCCCTGTCTTCCATAATGTTCCCTGAGACTTAGGTGCTGGTGTGTTTTATACATGAATCTGTTGAGACTGAGCTCCACAACAAATAAGAAATCTCTTGTAAAATGACACAAAACAAAACAAGGAAGTTTAGTATAGTGACTTATACCTATAATTTCAGTCTTGGGGAGGTTGAAACAGGACATAGCCTGAGAAGCACAGTGAATCCCTCTAGATTAGTCTGGACTGCGGAGTGAAACTCTATCTCAAACTAAAGGGTTGTTTAGAGGAGTTAAGTACAAAACTTGGGCTTTGGGTACTAGGGTACTGGGAAGCAGCAGCAGAATTCTGGGCCTTAGGGAAGATCAAGCAGGTCATGGGGTAAAGGAGGGGTTCCAGGTTAGACCCCAGAAATGTCCAGAGCAAGTGGTGATCTACAGCCAAGACCAAGGAAGAAACAGACAAGCAAGCAAGGACACTTGTAGACTCAGCCATGTAGAGTTGAGGGACTAGGAGTTAGAAGGTGAGAGGGACTTATACACATCTTGTGAACAGAGGTTTCTCTCCTGTCTGCAGTTCCCAAATAACCACTCAGAGGTTTATATTATACATGCTTGGTCAATGGCTCAGGCTTATTACTAGCTAGCTCTTATATTTAAGTTAACCCATATTTGTCTATGCTTTGCCATGTGGTTTGTGGCTTTTTACCTCATTTTCTACACGTCTTGCTTCCTTGGAGCCTGGCTGACTTCTGCCCTCACTCTACCCTTCTTCATCACCATCTTTAGCTTAATTGTACAACCTAACCTTATTCTGCCTGGGGGTTGACCAAAACAGCTTTATTTATCAACCAATGAGAGCAACACATATTCACAGCATACAGAAGGACCATTCCACAGCAACGTCTAAAGAACAAAGAGGAAAACTTCAGGCTTCTTCCTTTCCCTCCAGCTCTCAAAGGCCTAACAGGCCTACCAGAGTTCCTGCCTTTATTCAAGTTGGTGAATTAGGGGAAAGAGATCCCACATAGACCCTTAGGACCCTCAATCCTAGAGGAGAGGCCTGGATTTATGCTCCAGAGCCCCTCGCTGCATTGCAAGGGGTTTTTCTATGTACACTGCTGTGTGTGTTTCTTCACCTTTCATGAAAGCCCTTTCTTCACTAGCTGATTCTAAGATTTCTGATATTTTCTCTGCCATTTCTGAGATTTTCTCTGCTGCTGTCTGTTGTGCTGGAGACTTTCCCTGCCTTTTAATTCTTTAATTGGCCATGAAAATGAACCCAATCAAGATGCTTATCTGGTAACAGAGTAATGGTACAGAAACTGAAAGGGGCAGTAGGAGAGTGTTCCAGCTATGGAGAAAGCAATGGTTGTTGTGTTTTGATTGTATGCATTTATGTTATGTGTGTGGTGTTATGTGTTCCTGTGGGTATGTGCAGATACATACACATAGGTTGATGTCAGTTATCATCTCTACCATATTTTTGAGGCACGATCTTTTATCAAGCATGCAGTTCATCAGCTCAGCTAGACTGGCTGACCAGTGAGTACTGGTGATTCAGCTGTCTCCCCTCCCCTCCAGCTCTGAGATTACAGATCTACACTACCTCTCCCTACATTTACACAGATGCTGAGGATCCAAAGTCACATCCTCATGCCTGCACCACGAGCAATTTATCCACTAAACCATCTTTCCTGCACTCAGAGCCATGTTTTTAATCTAGCTTAGTGTTTTTGTCTCACAGTAATTTGTCAAGGTTTGTGTTACAAAAACACATTATTCTAATGATTAAACACATAATAGAATGGTATGACTATGCAATTTTATGACCTGAAATGTTTAGAATAATACTCTGTAATATAACAAAAGGGACTATCACATCTTTCAATTCAACTCTTAATGTTTTATTCTTTGAAGAGAAAATTTTTTATTAAATTTATTATTATGGTCTCATCTTATTTTACTTTTAAATTTTAAGTTAGCATACAAACTAGCAGGTTTCATTAGAGCATTTTCATGCATATTTTGTTTTTCTTTATTCCCTTTCCTCTACCTTCTCCTTTTCCTTTCCTTCTCTTGCTGGTTTCTTCTCCCAACCTCAAGTAGTTCCCCCTTCTGATTTTATGTTCCATTTGTTTTATTGCCCTCCTTTCCCCCTTCCTGAAGAGCTCTTCTTCCATTCTGGGGATAACTTCCTACCCTCCCCCCACACACACACAAACATTTAACTTCACATACAGGAAATGTAGTACTTTCCTTTCTGGGTGTAATTTACTTCTCTTTTAGATAATGCTTTCCAGTTGCATCAATTTTCTTGAAGATGCCATAATTTCATTTTTCTTCTTGAACAAAAAATTTCATTGTTTACATGTACTCATTTCTTTATCCATTCATCTGTTGGTGAACATCTAGACTGTTTCTATTTATTGTGAACAGCACAGCCATGAACATGATTATGCAGGCAGCTCTCCATTTCTTTTCTTAATGATAGCCGTTCTGACTGTTGAAAAGAAATCTCAGTGAAGTTACACTTTGCATTTCCCTGATGCTAAAGGACATTTAATACTTTAAAAAAAATTATTGACCATTGTGTATCTTCTTTTGAGAACTAGTTTATTTTGGTATTTAATTTTTGCAGCTCATTCTCTAGACTGTGTGTTCACACTGCTGCTTGTTTCCTTTGCCATCCAAAAGCTTCTTAATTTCATGTCAACTCTTTTTTAAAATAACTTATTTTTTATGTGCATTGGTGTTTTACCTGCATGTATGTCTGTGTGAGAGTGTCGAGTCCCCTGGAACTGGAGTTACTGACAGCTGTGAGCTGCCATGTGGGTGCTGGGAATTGAATACAAGTCCTCTGGAAAAGGAATCAGTGCTCTTAACTGTTGAGCTATCTCTCCAGCCTCTCATGTCAATTCTTCATGTTTTTCTTGTGATATTACAGTTCTTTTAAAAGTCCTTACCAGTATCTCTATCAAAGAGGATTTTTACCTATTTTCCTCTAGCAGTTTTGAAGTCTCTGATCTGCTATGTGTGGATATGGTGGCTTGACACACATGGTCCCAAGATGATGTTGCTGTTTGGGAAGGTTATAGAACCTATAGGAGGCAGATCTTTGCTGGAGGAAGTGTGTCACTGGAGGTGGGCTTTGAAGGTTTATACGTTTGCCCCACTTCCTGTTCTGTCTTTCTGCTTCCTTCCTATGTCCATGGAGATGTGATCAACTAGCTTCCTGTTCCTGCCACCATGCTTTCCCCAATTTTGTTATACCTTCTTGCAGGATAGACTCTATCCCTCTGGAACTTATGTAAGCCAAAAATCAACCATTTATTCCCTAAGTTACTTTTGGTCATAGTGTTTTGTCATCACAACAGAAAACTAATGTTTACAGTGAAAACACAGTTTTCTCTGTTCCATTTGTTGAAAAGTTGTCATTTTCCAAGTGTACGTGTTAATATTCTGACCTGTCCCTTGAAATCCTGCCCCTTGGGGCTGCCCTGTATCCTGACGTAAAGGAACCTCCCCCCTTTCCTCTCTCTCTCTCCACTCCCAGAAGGTTGCACCCCTTGACCCCACTCTCTTCCTCTCTCTCCCTCTTTCCTATCTTTCTCTTCATCTTTCTATTATAATAAATTCTCTACGTGCACACTGTGCTTTGATGTGAATGACTTTCCACATGCCCCACCACCACCCCCAGCCAGCCTTGGGTCCCCCAAGTGCAAGTTCATAACCGTATGTCATTGATACTTTTGTCAAGACTTAGGTAGTTATAGATGTGTGGGTTTATTTCTAGGTCTTTTGTACTATTCTATTAGCATACATGCCTGTATTTGTGTCAAGATGATATAGTTTCTGTTACTATGGCACTGTGGTATAATTTGAGATCAAGTATTGTGATATATTCAGCATTGCTTTTTCTACTTTGGATTGCTTTTCCCATTTGGGATCTTTTGTGCATCCATATGAATTTTAGGATTGCTTTCTAATTTTTTTACTGCTTGGAAACTTTGTAGGTTATATATTAAATTTTAGTAATATCAGGCCAGTCCTGCTTCAACTGAATCCTTCTCAAGAAGTCTCTCCCATGTTGTTGTCTAGTTTTGTGAACAATGTGTTTGAAACTTTGGTAGGCGTTACATTGAAACTATATATTGCATTTGGTAATATAACCATTTTATTATTTTAATTTTGTGAATCCATGAGATTGGGAGGTCATTCTATATTCTATTGTTTTGTTTTAATACTTTAAAGTTTTCATTGTAGGCCTCTTTTACCTCTTTGGTTAGGTTTTCCTAAGTATTTTTTGATCTATTGTGAATGTTGTTTTTCTTTATTTATTTCTCATCAAATTTGTTGTTAGTCTGTATAACTGCAGATTTTGTCTTGGTTATATAGCCTGCTACTTTACTGAAAGTGTATATTCTAAGAATTTTTTCATGAATTTTTTAAAGGATCTTCTAAGTATAAAATCATGTTATCTGTAAAAAGGGATAATTTGATTTCTTCCTTTCTTATTTGTATCTCCTTTGTTTCATTTTCTTGTCTTCTTGCTCTGGCTAAGACTTTGATCCCAATAGTGAACAAAAATAGACAGAATGGACACTTCTGTCTCACTTCTGATTTTAGAAAAAATATTTTCAGTTTTCTCCATTTAGTTTAATGTTGGCTCTAGGTCTTCTATCATAAAAGGATATTGAATTTTGTCAAAGGCCTTATTTGGCATCTGTTGAGATGATCTGGTGATTTATCTCTTTATGCATTTATTCATTTTCATCTGTTAAATCAAATTTCCATCCCTGGAAAGAAAGAAACTTGATCATGGTGTGTGATCTTCTCAGTATGTTTTTAAATTTGTTTTGCAAGTGTTGTGTTTATAATTTCTATGTCTGTGTTCATCAGGAAAGTTAAAGTATAATTTTATTTATTTCATTTGTTTTAGAGTTGTATTTTAAATGTATGGAACATCTCTACTTGTTTTATTTCTCCTCAAGTGCCAATGTTTTAACAATTTGGATTATCTTGTCTAGGAAAATAAACATCAATTTGTGCTGCAGTCAGTCCAGATCACACTAAATATTAATCATTCACGGGTGACACATTACACTGAGATTAGTCTGTATTTTATACATGCTATAAGATAGGGAGGAGCAGCTCTTAAAAGCCCAGAAATCATATCACAGTTCACTTGACAAGCAGCATCCATCCAGTCTTGAGAACCTGAGATTTCCTCTGGGGTCCATGGAGGAATTAGTAGGGTTGCTTTTTCTCATGGCTGAGAGGCATGTAGAAAAGCTCCTACAGGCTAACATCTGCCTTTGCTGAAGTCTCCATGAGAAATGAGCATAATTCTACTCTAACATGTGAGTAGTACTATCAGGTTGCTCCTGGGCTCTTACTACTCTTGTCTACCAGCAAAGTGAGAAATATGTCCAAGTTACTGCCTTCAAACTTGTAGATAAGCTCATAAAATGAGCTTCAAGTTCAAAGTTTCCTTCCTAGGGAGTAAGTAAACAAAAATAAAGGCATGGACCCAGCCAACAGGAAGGTGTTATAGACCTGAATAGCAGTGAGTGCCAGTAGTGTCTGTTGTGTACAGGATATGCATGCCACAGTTTTAGCCCAGAAAATGGCTAAAAAGGTATCTTCAGTATGCAAGTATTCATCAGGGAGGTTGTTATGTACCTGTCTCTACACAGGTACTCTTTTCCTCAATGTTAATGAAGGTAACTACTACTCTTGACAGTTTTTGTTCTTCCTAGGATCATGAAGACATGGATGGTAAGCAGAGTATGCAGAGGCCATTGCTGCTACAACACGTACAATAGCTATCCCTTTGAAGCCAAAGCAGAAGTAGCCCGTTTGTAGGATTCAGGTAGAAAATTTTTTTCCCTCCCAGCTTCAAACAAAACATGATAGAGGGCATATTTTTCTCCTCACAGAGATAATACAGCAACTAAATGATACCTAGAGCAGCAGCTAAAGAGAACTAGGGGTCACGGTACCTCCAAGAAAAATACTGGAACAATTGTTGACTTCATACTGTAGTACCAAAGCCAGGATAGTATAAGGTCCAAAAGCACTTGTACATAGTTCCTAGTATCCATACACCCATGCGTCTTCTATTCAAAGTAGTTATTTCAGGGACATGAGAACAAAGAATATAGAAGAAAGTTGAAAACTTGATAAGAAACCTAAAATTTGGTTAGTAAAAATAAAACATATATGTTTGGAACAAAGTGAATTTGCATTGTTCACAACATGTTAAAGCCAAGTATTTCTGTTCCTTTTTAAATTTATATGAGAAGTTAAAATAAATTGGAAAAATGAGAGTAGTATTCCTAAAGCAGTGGTTCTCAAGTTTCCTAAGTCAACCCTAACTCTAACCCTCTAGTACAGTTCCTCGTGTCATTGTGATCCCCAACCATAAAATCATTTTCATTGCTACTTCCTAACTGTAAACTACTGTTATGAATAGTACTATAAATATCTGATATGCAGGATATCTATCTGGTATGCCACCACTGTGAAAGGGTCACCCAGTCCCCAAAGGGGTCATGACTCACAGTTGAGAATGGCTATCTATCTAAGATGTTCAATGAGGAGAGATTTGGTTCACTCAGAGCCACTTTTGAATGAGTCAAAAGAGAGTTGTAGATGGGGTTGATTCTATAACTGGTTTATGCCTGGTAGTATGGGATTCAAATGATAGTAGAGTAGGCTGAATAATGTTCTCCATATCCATAACCTAATTCCTAATTCTTACTTTTATATGGCAGAAGGAACTATGCAGTTGAAGTTGTATGATTGACACAGGCAGGTTATCACCACATCATCCAGATAGGCCCATGGAATCTTAGTTGCCCTTATAGGAAGGAAGAAAGAGGAATGAGAACCAAAAGACAGAGCAGTATGGTAATAGAAACAGGATAAGAGTGATGTGGCTATGATTATAAGAACAGCTGCTAAGTACTATACAAATCAAACAAACAGATTCTCCTTCAGAACCTCAGGAGGAATGACTTTGCTAATATCTTGACTTTAGCCTACTCAGACCAATTTTTGGTATTTGACCTCCAAAAATATAAGAGAATGAATTTGTATTATTTTTGAGTCACTTTGTTACATGAACAATATTAAGCATATGGTAGGACATTCTGTCACCTTCTTGGATCACAGTCGGGTACTCAAGATAATAATCCCTGGAGAATGAAGACTCAGATGAACTCATCCTAATGCACTGTATAGAGAGTTCTCAGTTGCCAACAGGCTTTTCTCCATGTCTGGAAACCTGAGATGTGTGAGATACAAGTGCTGGCAGGGTTGGTTTCTGATAAGTCCTGGCTTACTGACTGTGAAGAGCGACTTCTGACATTTCTGACCCATATTCTGTGCCTGCAAAGAAAGAGTGCTCTTTTTCCTCTTCTTTTTTTTTTCTTTCTGAGACAGGGTTTCTCTGTGTAGCTTTGGAGCCTGTCCTGGAACTCACTCTGTAGCCCAGGCTGGCCTTGAACTCACAGAGATCCGCCTGCCTCTGCCTCCCGCGTGCTGGGATTAAAGGTGTGCGCCACCACCGCCCGGCTCTTTTTCCTCTTCTTATATGGACAGACACCAGGATAGGACAATGCCCTGAACAATTATGTGTTTAATATCATTTTTTCCAAATACAGTTATGTTAGTGGTTATAGCTTTTACATACAAATTTGGGGAGGGGACACTATTGATTCACTAAAAGATAGTGACAACATGGTAAAGGCCTCCGCATTCAGGAATAACGACCTAATATACATCATTATTATAAAGATAATATCAAGAAACATTATGAAAAATACTTCCAGTATACCTTTTAATTATCATGTTCTCTGCAGATTTTGTTTTGTTTTGTTTTTTGTTTTTCAAGACAGGGTTTCACTGTGTAGTGTAGCCCTGGCTGTCATGGATTTCACTCGGTAGACCAGGCTGGCCTTGAACTCACCGAGATCTGCCTGCCTCTGCCTCCTGAGTGCTGGGATTAAAGGCGTGCGCCACCAGCTTCTGCAGACTTTCTTGACAAGGTTTGCCCAGGAACTTATCCATCTGTTCTAAGAAGGAAAGGAAGACTTGGTTGTACACTGCAGTCTTTCTTTCCCTCACTTGTATGAAATACTAATTACAGAAAATAGAGTGGTAAATTTATTAAAGAAACAAACAAACATGTAGCCAGGAGCCTGCTTACAGTAGCTGCACAAACTGGAATTGGTCTCAGGCAGGGTATAGATGCTACCATCCCAGCTACAGAAAATGCCCTGGGAGCTTTCTAATTGCCACCCACTGGCAATTAGATTTAGTCTTCCATCTCTCAAATAACGTCAGCAGCAGAGACATCCTGCACCTTCCAACATCATACTCCTTCATTAGTTTGCTCTGACTCACCCTCCTCACATTCTACCACCAGATGAGTGATTCCACTGAGTGATTTATCTTTCCTTGTATCAAGTAGCACACAAGCCACTGCCTTCTTTCTTCCTTATTTCCTACTCCATAATTATTTAGTGTCTCATTTGTGCATGGACATTCATATAGACTGCTTTAATCAGACTCCATTGCGATCCAGCTATGTAGACATCATTCCTCTGGATTGCCAAAGAGAGGAATCAAGTACCTTAATGGCTTAGCACTGTTGCTGAGTCACTCCAATAGGCAGCAGTAGAGGGGCCAGAGAAACAGAGAGGAAAGAAAAGCCAGAGGATTTTGCCCTAGAGGATGATCTATGGAGCTCCATTGTTATAAGAATTTGCACATCCTTCTGTGTGAGAATTTATTGGATGTGCTGCTCAGACATAACAAAACCTCTGTGCTATTCTATAAATAGGCTCTCGCTCCTGTGCCTAATGAGATCTTACAGTCACCTAAAGGAAAGTGTACTCTGTCTTTGCTGTCAATTTCCTGTTCTTCCCAAGCATAAGAAGAATCATCTCTACATTTCTTCCATAATTTCTTTCCACTCAAGTTGGAATATGACCCTGAATCTGTCTACCTAGTATCATGCCCAGTCAGGACCAGGAGAGAGCATGTCATTTACCACCCATTCAAGCACTAGGGGGAAAATATTCTTTCTTTGTCACATTGTCTCTAGGACAGAGCTTTCATCTCTTTGTAATGACATGCAATGGATTATATCTATGTCCTTTCTTTTCAGTGATCTCTTAATTGGGCCACATGGGATACATACTAAAGGACTAAACAGGAAATGTTGTTCTTTCTGTTTGTGAGAAAAATGAAAGATAATAGCCATGATAGATGGCAAGTCTTATGTGTTTCACATCATTTCTTCTCAATGTATTGGAGGTTTGACTCAAGTTTGGTAAGTGCACATAAAGTAGTTTAATTGGGTTGTATGGCTATTACTGAAGCTATGTATCAAAGATGAAAAAGTGTAATGATCATTGATGGTAAAGGAGTAAATTATACTGAGTAGCTTTTAGTTTTATTGCTTATTTTCCTATATACCCAACAGACACAGGGAAAGTTTACATATGTAAACTTTAGCAAGTCTCTAGGATAGCCTTAGTCAATTAAGACATTATATGGATGATGAGTTCTCAGACAGAGAAAACCGGTGTTAATGGCAGAAGCAACAGAAGCAGAGATTTCAAATGAAGGGATGGGAGTAGAGGAAAACTAAAAGGAACAAATAGCTTCTGTTGATCCAGTGAGAAGACTCCCAAGGACTAGAAATGTGTTCTTACCTAAGGGTCTCTATCTTAGCTGTCTGTGATTCCTGTTTTCCTTCCTTCTCTGCATATCCTTTCTATGCCCCTAAGACTCTAAGTAAACCTGAACCTGAAAGAGGCTTGTGCATAATTATTTAAAGAAAAGCTTCAAGCTTAAGAAGTAGAGTAGTTATAGAGCATCAAATAACATCTAGGTAACTGGAGGAGATTTTGAGAGATGACCTCAGTGAAGATACCTCAGCTTCCTGCTTCCCTGCTGTGGAGTTTGGATCTGCTTTTCTTCTAGCTCACATATCCACCTTCTATTTCCCCTCTACTTTTCATAGAACATTTCCTTTTCTCTGCCCTTCTCTTCCAGTTTTCTCTCTAACATATCTCTTATGCAAATGTTTCTCTCCACCCTCCTGTATTATCTCTCCTCCCCTTACTCTTCCTCCCCTATCCCTGGGTGTCTCTACTGCCATCTGCTTTCCATCATTTGTTGTACTACCACTTTTCAAAGGCCATAAAATAGAAAGGAAATTTTATTAGAATATATTGTGTTTATCAAGTTTTGTGACCTCCTTCATTTAGCAGATGATGAGCATTTCATGCTTTTAATAGTTAAGAGGAAATGCCTAATCTATATACTTTCTTGTTTGTGTTCTTTAATTGGTTGTTTTTTCTAGGATCTCAGAGAAAGTAAAGGTTTCTACTCCCAAGACTATATATACAAGGTTACTAAGGAAGCAATAGATTTTCTGATCAGTTTATATTTGGAAGTTGTTTTTTAAATCTCTCTAGTGTTTATTTAAGCAGAGAAGAGAGGAATTATTTATTAAATTAGATTATTAATCCAAAAGGTACAAAGCTGTTACTACACAGAAGCTCATGATTTCAGCTTCAATAAATGTTCATTCTCCCTCTCCCCTCCCTCTTTCCCCTCTTTCTCCCTCCCTCCCCTCTCCTCTCTGAAGACCTGAAGCTGACTCATGAGTTTTCCTAGATTATATAGCAGCACATTTCTTTTCTGAATCTGAAAATAAAGTTTCAGAATGTATTTAACTCTTCACAGACCAAGGCCAAACCCCTTATCATAATTCTGTCATCCTGTCAAATGATCAAAATGCATGCATATTTAATGCTATCAGAGAAATTACCCAGCATTTTGTAAGTACTGCAATGATAATCATTTCATTTTGTCCAAGAGTGTAGCCAGCTGCCATCTAGTGTCTTAACAAAAAAACTACAATTAATGAGTCATGAAGCCAATGTCTTCAGGTCTCTAAATTGAGGGCTGGACTCCAGTTGGTATGGCTTCAGATACTCTGTGTATTAGGGATCTGTCTGTAACGGGCTATTAGATTTTTCTTATCCACACTGAGCAGCAGAGCCTCACCTGCCATAGTCAAGTGACCAATACATAAGAACATAAAAAGAAACACTCTGGTTCCAGTCTTTGTGAGAACAAGGGGGTGGGGCTTGGGGCCTCAGGAACAGCTGAATCACAGTGACATAGGAGTACATGCATGCTTTATGCCATATTAATATCTCAACTATCAGTATGCCTTGTAATGGCTTTTCCACTGCACACTTTGCAAATCAGTGTGAGTGTCTGCTATGACAGATACTGTGATGAAGCCGTGAATATTAGACAAAAATCTTACTTAGCTTCATGCTCTAGATAGGAAGACACATAACACACAAAGTAAATCCATATTAAAATAAATATTACAAGAATAAGCAGAGTCGTGAAATAAACTCATTGGAGAAGACCACTTGGTTCAATGTGCACAGGAAAAACCTTTTCTTAAAAAGTGGAACTTCAGAGAGACTCAATACCAATGTATTTATCAAATATACAGTACCTGAGAAAGTCACTCCAGATGGAGTGATCCACATGCAAATGCCTTGGGGCCCCTGTGGCCAAAAACCAGAGGAAGAGGGGTATATAGCTGAGGTGTTTTAAATGACAGTGGAGTGTTTGTTCCTAAGCATTGTTGATTTGGGACAATCAAAATTTTGCCCCTGGGCATTTAAATTTTAAAAAATCAATGCATAGTATATCACACATTTATTGAAATTCCTATGGGTACAAAGGGAAGAAATCCAGATTAAAACAAATTACCAGGAAACAAAATTGTGGGGCAGAGCGCTTGCTGGATTATGTAATTAGAAAGGACTTAGGTGTATCTGGAAATGCTAGGACTAGGGCCTGCCACTGGCTCCCTTCTCTGCTGCTTTTTAGGTGTTGGATTCAATTCCTCTTAGTCAATTCAATTTGACTAGAACCATGGCTGCTCACAGTTCTTAACTTACACAGTGTTCCCACTGAGGAAGAAATAAGGCTTCTTTCTTCTCTACTAAGTTGAAAAGCCTTATGAAGGGACTCCAAGTGCATTCACTGTCCTCCTCAGACCAGCCACCCTGGCCTGTCCTAAGACATAGGCACATCTTGGCAGCCAGATTAGGTGGTCCTTTAAGATGAAACAAAGAAAATGTGTTTAATGACATTTCTACTATCCAAATAATGTGCCTTTTCAAGAAGTCTTAAATATTAAAATATAGAAAGATGAAAGTCACCAAAATGAATAGTTAATGATTCCTACCTAAGGGCTGTCCGGGGAAGAGGTGAGTCATAGCTATTAGCCCCTTTAGTAGCATATATAAACCACCCACTTTCTCTGGATTTGGCTCCTCTGTTTTCCATCCAATGTTAATTCAACTTAATGAATGTATTTCCAATATTTTTTACATACGTCCTCACTAGAGATTTGGGAGATCTATGCAGTGCAGGCATCAACATCACTCTTTTGCTCCCATGTCTCACATTGTTTCTGTCTCATTTCAGTGTCATTAGGATTTGGACTTCTTATATAGTTAGCAGTAAATATAATTTTCTCCATTAACCATTGCTGTTGGCAAACATTAAATTTATCTTCCTTAACAATCATGTTGCTAGGAAAATTTTACTACTCTCTAAAGCCTCACAAAAAATGCCTGCATGCTAGATACTTGCTAACGGAAAGTAGTTTCTTTTACATTTTACAGCAGCTTGTGTGTGTGTGTGTGTGTGTGTGTGTGTGTGTGTGTGTGCACGCATGTATGTGTCTATGTGTATATGTATCTGTGTGTCTGGTCTCACTGGTTCTTAGCTGCCTTGGAGGCTTTATATTTGATTGCTTTTAACTCAAAAAGTAGTATTCAACCTTGCTGAAAATTGATTCAATATTGGATAAAATTATGAATAGCAATAATATTCAAATGCAAAATATTAGGCATTGCTCTAGATTCCAAGGGTTTCTTTTTCAGAATTTTTCTCCATTTATTCACTTACTGACTTGATTAGTATGTATTGAAAACTTGCAAAATGCTAGGCACTGAGAAAAAAGACAGATGAAAGCTGAATACTTACAAGGGTCACACTCTATGGTAATTACTTGATTTCATTGTTTAAATTGAATTTTATTGCATGTAGACAGAGATAATAAATAAGATGTGGGCTCTTTCTTTAAAACCTTAGAAACATAGGACTGGACAGATAGAAATGTACACAGATAGTCTTATTCAGCACTATGTGACAGTTTTGTTTTGTTTTTGTTTTTTTGAGACAGGGTTTCTCTGTGTAGTTTTGGTAGTAGTTTCTCTCTGTAGACCAGGCTGTGGTGATATTGTGTCCCCCAATATTTTGTGCACCCTAATAAACTTATCTGGGGTCAGAGAACAGGACAGCCACTAGATAGACATAGAAGCCAAAAAATGGTGGCACATACACCTTTAATCCTAGCATTCCAGAGGCAAAGATCCATCCAGATCTCTGTGAGTTCAAAGCCACACTGGAAACAGCCAGGCATGGTGACACACATCTTTAATCCCAGAAAGTGATGGTGGGAAGCAGAAAGTTATATAAGGCATGAGGACCAGGAACTAGAGCCTTGTTAAGCTTTTAGGCTTTTAGCAGCAGTTCAGCTGAGATCCATTCGGATGAGGACACAGAGGCTTCCAGTCTGAGGAAACAGGATCATCTGAGGAATTGGCTAGGTGAGGAAGCTGTGGCTTGTTCTGTTTCTCTGATCTTTCAGCGTTCAACACAATACCTGGCTCAGGTTTGTTTTTATTAATAAGACCTTTTAAGATTCATGTTAAACCAGGCTGGCCTCTAACTCACAGAGATCCTCCTGGCTCTGCCTCCTGAGTGCTGGGATTAAAGGCGTGCGCCGCCGCCGCCGCCGCCGCCGCCGCCGCCGCCGCCG
>CABHPH010101918.1:0-16176 GCA_902168325.1 Peromyscus nudipes
GGGACAAGCAGAGAGGAGAATTCTGGGAACAGGAAGGTTGAGTCAGGAGACACTGCCAGCTGCCACCATGAGTACCAACATGTAAGATACTGGTAGGCCACAAGCCATGTGACAAGGTATAGATTTACAGAAATGGGTTATGATGTAAGAACTAGATAGCAAGAAGTCTGAGCCATTAGGGCAAACAGTTTAAATAATATAAGTCTCTGTGTGTTTACTCGGTTGGGTCTGAGTGGCTGCGGGACTGGCAGGTGAGAGAGATTTGTCCTGACCATGGGCCAGGCAGGACTGGAGAAAATTTCAGCTACAGAAAACAGAGGAGGAAAAGCAGCGCTAGTGCTGCACAGCACAACAGGGAAGCTATAGCCCACAGCAGTCATTAAACACGCCAAGAGAACTAGGGGAGAAAGTGTTTACAGGTACCTACCGCATAGGAGGGAGCATAATTTAAGAGACAGAAATACTAATTTCCCCGATTTTATTATTGCATATTGAATGTGTGCACCAGAGTATAACATTCCATAGATTTCATATCAATTCATTATACAAAATTTAAATTTCACAAGATTCTCTCTCTCTCTCTCTCTCTCTCTCTCTCTCTCTCTCTCACACACACACACACACACACACACACACGAAAAATCTCATCTTTCATCATTTACATTGTTTTGCTGCTTTCAAGTTCTGTGACATTTCTTTGAACAAATGGCATAAAATATTCCACGCCCTAGCTCACATCGTACATCGATTTAGAATCCTAATTATGACTGACCACAAGTAACAATGCCACGAGTTCAGCAAGTATGTCTCCGAAGGCCTGGGAAAAGGAGAAATGGAAAAGTCAATCTCTCTGTTTCTATGAATAGAATCAGAGAGAGGGACATATCTATATATATATATATATATATATATATATATATGAAGGAGCTCCATATACTAAGTCAGAATCTTGGTCTGCCTGTGCTATAAAACCCAAGATGCATGCAAAGCTAAGTCAAAAGGAAATCAGCAGTGATCACATGCTGATCAAGAAGTCAGTAATGGATCCCTATCTACAAACATCATGTCATTAAAGATAGACTGCTAAAAAGGAACTCATGGTTCTTGCTATGTGTAGGTTTTGATAACAAATGTTATATATAATGAAAAGAAACACTATTTTCCATGCAGTACCTTTCTGCCTATTTAGAGTTACTTAGTCTTTTAGCAAGGTTCCCTTTCTCAATTTCTAAGGCTATGCTATTATCTTTGAAAAAAAAAAGGCGGGTTGGGGGGGTGGGGGGGAGATACACTTGGACATGAGCTCCCCAGTGGTCTGGCAGACAAGGCACAAGTGGGATTTGTTCTGATTTGGTTGTTCTGCAGTTCTTTCTTTTTGATTAAATATATCCTAATGCTGTAAGAACAAATCACTTTACAACAATTAACATCCTTGGGCAGTTTCTAACATAAAAGAGGTCGTTTGTCATGCGACTCTGATACATGAACTAGACACTCCCATTAAGACTTATCCTTTCTAGTCTCTCAAAGGACTAGGTCTGCCTGCTAGACATGAAAGATACTCTCCCATTAAAGCAGAAAGGACTGAGTTACTTCACTTATTTTAATCTCTAATATAAGCCAATTATCGAAACCACATGACTTTCAATATTGCTCAATTTTTTTAAAAGCTAAAGAAAGTGTTATTTATGTTTTTGACACAGCATATCTCTTCATAGTCCTTACTAGCCTGTAAATAGCTATGTAGATCAGTCTGGCCTTGAACTTGTACCTGTTCTCCTGACTCTGTCTCCCAGTGCTAGGATTATAGGTTTAGCCAACAAGACAGTCTTAGAAAGTGAGTTTTTGCATTCATTTGTCCACCTACCACATGGAGGGCTTTGCTTCTCTCTTGCTCCTGTTCACTTACCCCTCTGCTGACTCTTTTGTTCACAAGAGGAATTGACTGCTGCTCCCTCTGTTGCTCACAACCCTAGTGAGGAAGGCCCCTGTTCCTCTAGTTGTTATAGGCTCTTCCTCTATTGTTCCATGCCAGGCGGGCATCTTCAGATGCTGAGCAGAGCATGTGGGCATGGAAATTTTACGAGTATCAATGGTACGTTTGTAATACAGGCAGTTTCCTCCTAATCTGCAAAAAACACTGATACTTAAGGTCTGGGTTTGCAGTGTTGTATCTCATATCCTACAATGTCCCCAACCTTTTCAATTCTCTTCTGCCTACCTTCCTTCTCCCTTCTTCTGTATGTAACTCCCCAACAGTCTCCTCAGCTATAAGCAATGTCATAGTAACTTCTTCCTGGTCCTTCAGCCATGAAATAAAAGTACGTACGTTTATAGCCTCACACAAAGAAACTCTCAGTACATATAGTATTGTATTCATTGCATGATTAATTGATGTGTGTGTATGTGTGTCATGCATATGCATACACATAGCACAAGGTTCATTGGGAGGTCAGAAGACAATTTGCAGGAGTCAGTTGGTGACTGAACTCAGGTCTTCAGGGATTAAGGTAAAGATTAGATAAAGATAAAGATAAAGGCAGCAAGTGCCTTTACTCACTGACCCAACTCCCTATCCCTGTTCATTGTTTTATTAGATTCACAAACTAAATTTCTCAGAGATTCTTAGAGGAGTGTATCTGAGGGTTGAATTGCCATAACATGCTCTTTCTTCAGATCATGGTTTTATTTATCACACCTTACTTTGACTGGGAACACAAAGGATGATTGGAAAGTTATACCTGGAAATTCGTCTTCAGTTAAGTTCTCCACACACTTTACTGTTTACCGCCCTGTAGTAGTAGTAGTAGTCTATGCTGATGATGGTGGTTGTGGTGTTAAAGGTAGTAATAAATAATAAAGGTGGGTATGGTGGTACACACCTGCAATCTCAACCCTCTGAGGCTGAGGCAGAATAACCGAGTTTATCTGTGGCCTCAGAGAAAGTTTAAGAAAAGATTGTGTGACACAGCCTTTCACAAAATAACAATACATAGGTAAGTTAATGATGAAAAATGTCTAGGAAAACAAAATCCATTCATATCTATTTTTTCCAAAGCAATCAACTGAGAGTCTTCAGTGAGTTCCTAAAGTTGGAGCAAGTATTGTTTATGGTATACAGAACTCCACAGATGCAATCAGCTTAATCCTCTTAACTAAATGTCATTCTCTCTACAAGAGACACCTAATATCAGCAGACTGTAGTGATTTTAGAATTGTCTCTAATAGCTGCATAGTCATTTCTAGAGTGGCTTCAGTGAGCTGTGGGTTCATGGGAAAAGAAAGAGAAGGGAGGGAGGAGTGGAGAGAGAGACATTCATTCCAGACACTGCTGTTCACACAGATACCCTCTTCTTTCTCTATCAGCCAAGCATATCTATCTTGATTTAATGATAAAAATATTAGCAAATAAGAATATATTAGAAAATTTATTTAGAAAAAGGAAGGGCATGCTTAGACAGATGTGAAAAAAATTATAGCAAAAAAACTGTCAAATACAATTTACTGAAGAAGCCTACTCGGATTTAAAAGAAAAGGTGGTAAAATACACTCTACTACTAGCAATATTAAGGCACTGCAAGGTCCATAGCATTTCTCTATCCAAGGTTTGTACTGAGGGCTCAACTTCCATCCTTTTAGTCTATCTCAAACATCTCAGGAAGCAGGTACTACTTTTTTCACTTGTTTTGTTTTGTTTCTGAGTTAGCATCTCGGGCTATACTCAGACTGACATAGAACTCACTGTGTTACACAGGCTGGCTCAAAATTGACAATAATCCTCCTGTCTCGGCTTCTTGAGTTCTGGAATTATAATGAGTACACTGGCTTCTCACTGTTGTACAATGAGGCAACCAAGAGGCAACCCACACTGACCTTTCCTTTTTTTCTCTAGTCCTCATTCGAAGTCATTGGGAATTCAGAGAGGAATTAGTCTCTAGATGTTGCACTGAGATCAACGTCTTTGTGAAATACAATGTGTGTTTCTGTGTTTATTTGATTTATATGTAGAATCTTAAATTGGGATGAGGAAAGAAAATGCAAGTGTTCTATACTTGCTTTCTAACAGCCCTTGTTTCGATTGTGGGAAATACACCCAGTCAGTCTTATCTGGGTTTTCATTCCTGGTTTTGAGGACGACAAGGATGACTAACAGGGTAGTTTCCCTCCCCAAATTCCTGGCAGGTACCCTGAAGTTACTGTCATGAAATTCTAGAGAACTACAAAGCTTCTCAGTATGCCCAGCCCTATCACCATCCACTTACTCATTCATTCATTTCTTTTTGTCCACCCCCCTAGTATACAGGTATTACCATTAATTTAGAGAGATCAAAACAAGCAGATTTGTAGACCTAGAAACTTTGAAAGGAGCTATGAGCTAAGGAGAGAACACAGGTTATCATCAGATGTCAAGCATTGTAAAAATCTGGATATAATAATTATTAATATACCCTAGTTAACTCTCCTTGGATTTTTATTACTTTATATGTGGATATTAATATTATGTTTTCTGTACAGTACCTTAGGGGTTAAATGAGACCATTTGAGAAAAATATTTATGGTCCAAGAATGGAGTCATATGAGGAGATCTCTGGGTACTTGTGAGAAAACTCCAAGAAACTAAGATAAGATTCTTGTGGCCTCCATTTATTTAAAAACATAGAATTGTTCTTGGATTATGCTTTAGTGCCCCTCCCAGGTGTAGCATATAGGAGAAAGTTTATTTCAGATTATTCATTACAACCTGGCTATTGTTATTTGTTTATATGCCTCTACAGAAAAATGTTTTTTCCTCTTGCAGCTTATCTGTCACATGTGGCTTGCCCTTGTGATCGTACACTTTACTCATGTGACTCTCTTAACCCTCAGAGTAAAAAAATGTCTGATGCTTTGAATAAAGTTGGCTATTGCATGAGACTCTTATCCACCCCATTTATCAACTCCATTCTCCCAGGTCTCACTGCCTCTTGAGCAGTAATCACACAAGCTCCAAAATACAATACATGTATATGTTAGGTATACACCAGTGGCATGGTGGTTTAAAAAGAGTTAAAAATTGTTTAGTGAGGAGCAAAATGCATCCAAAAAGCTAAATAAACACCTGCTTAATGCTCTGAGAAGGTCAGTCATTAGAGGGTTAGGAATTTAGAGTGAAGGAAGCAATACTCTGTAGCTGGAAGAAATATGCTTAAATTGTACTTTGGGGATACAATTAAGAAAACGGGGAAAAGAAGGATACTACCCAAATAGAAACAGAGATGAGCATAGAGAAGGAGGCAGTAACAACACAGAAGTCCAGGAGATATCTATTAAAGCCTTTAACCAGATGACTAGAGAGAGTGTTATCACTAATTTAGAGAGACCAAAACAGATATATTTGTAGACCTAGAGACTGTGGAAGGAGCCATGAACTATGAAGATAACACAGGTAGGCAACATAAGTCAAGCACTTTTAAAATCTAGATCTAATAACTATCAATATACTGACTGAGGACAAACTAGTTAACCTTCCTTGGGTTTCTATTGTTTTACACGTAGAATACTGATATTCTGTCTCCTGTAGAGTACTTAGGGATCAAATGTCTCAAATTATTTGAGACAAACTTCCCACATGTTCCAAAATACAAAGCATGTGGGTAGAAAAGGATCATTGGCTGAATGTAGACAGAAAGTCAGAATTTGCAGTTCTGGATCTAACACAAGCTAATGACTTGGGATATTTTAAATAGCTAATCAAGACACACCACAGGTTTTTGAAGAGAGATCATAGCTGGAGAGCAGTGGGTGAACTCAATGACTTGCAGAGGATAGGCTGCAAGTAAAGGGAGGCAAGAGAGAGGCTAGAGCAGCAATGGGGGGGTTGGAGCTTGGGGAAACTGCCAAGACTTAGGGCAGTATGCACAAGGGTCATTCTTCACTAGTAGATGAGGAATTTGCTTCTGATGACAGCCCTGCCCCCAGAGTTGAGCTGGCTCTTGCACATGCCCACAAAGAAAAGAATTCAATAGGGATCCCCGGCAAGTGGTCAAAGGGCCCTACCTAACACCAAGATAGGAAGAGAAGACTCCAGACCTCATTCCTTTCTGATGATCCTTACTGCAGGATGAAAAGAACATATTACAACCGCATGAGAAGGACCAAGTTCTTGCAGACTTGAAAATAAGGCTCATTTATTTGTTGTTACCAGAAAAGAAAGTTGTCAGAAAGGATTAAGCCCATTGTCCTTGCATTGCCCATGACCCTCCCCATTTCCACTTCATTTCTGCTCCTTATGTTCAGCCTTACAATGATTGGAAACAATTCCTTGTCTTGTTTCCACTTTGTTCAGCCTCAGAAGACTGTTTTTCAAGCCAAACTAGAATAACAAGAGCAGAACATACCCGAGTAACTGAAATTCAAGAAGAGACACTCAGAAATATTCCTACCTACACCAAAGACAGATAAAATGGACCACACTACTTATAGCTGCCTTCCCTTTTCTAATAATCCTCCATTTAATTAGGGTTGTAAATAGTACCAGTGAATCCTGCAGGACTGCAGGAGCAATTCCAGTTCCTTCTCAGAATATGTCCCACCTTAGGCAAGGAAAGAATATCATGGTGAATCCCATGGCTCACAAAATCACTGATTTATGGGGAAAGCTACAATATTTTGTGCCATGGAGAAGAGATGAACGCATTTAAAGTGATAGAAATTAATTCTGCTCTCCTTTGACAAGTACTAACAATGTCAGTTAAAAAATACAACACACACACACACACACACACACGCATACACATACACAGGCACACACACATGCATACACACACAGGCACAAACACACATATACACACACACAAGCACACATGCACACACACATACACACACAAGCACACATGCACACACACATACACACACACAAGCACACATGCACACACACAAGCATACATGCACACACATAATCTTGTATGACCAAGGCTTGAACTATTTACAGCAACCATTGCCCAGTTTCATATTTTAAGAGTAAGATTCAAATTGACACATTTTATCTTTTAATAACCATTATATTTTACATTGAATTGGATTCAAAGAACTTCTAGTCACATAATTAGCCCCCCAATACTCAAGGCCAGCTTCATGTTAGCCCTCTAATACCCCAGGCTAGCATTGTTAACCTCCCAACATCCAAGGCCAGCTTCATGTATTTCCTTGAAGAGGTATGTAATGCTTCATCGTGATTGGCATTTGATTCACACTTAGAATGCATGTTTCCAACACTGTGGAACTACATATATCTTTGTTTACACAATTCATTTGAAATATGAGGTGAGAGTGGTGATAATAAAGATGAAAGAGCCGGGTAGTGGTGGCGCATGCCTTTAATCCCAGCACTCGGGAGGCAGAGGCAGGCGGATCTCTGTGAGTTCAAGGCCAGCCTGGTCTCCAAAGTGAGTTCCAGGAAAGGCACAAAGCTACACAGAGAAACCCTGTCTCCGAAAAAAACAGAAAAAAAAAGATGAAAGAAAGAAACCATGATTCTATAGCTTAGGTCGTAAGTCTCCCCAAAAGGTTCATGTGGAAGAAGTTTGTTCACCAGGGTGGTGGAGCCTTTAGGGACTGGGGTCTGTTTTGATGTCTTAAGATTATTGGGTGTTGTTGTGACCAAAATACTAGACAGAAACAAGGGAGTGTCAGATTTACTTATTTATTTGTTTGTTGGTTTATTTGTTTTTGGCAAGTAGTTCCAGCCCATCCAGGCAGAGAAGGCAAAACAAAAACAAAAACAAAACCAGTTTAGAGCAGTGGGAATATGTGGCAAAATCTATTCATATCATAGTTGACTAAAAAGCAGAGGAAGATGGGCTCCAGTACCCTTTCATGGTTGACTTTATGAATAACCTAGTTCTGTCTGCTAAGCCTCACCTCCTAAGGAGCCTACAGTCTCCCAGAAAAGCAGCACCAGCTGAGGAGCAAATGTCCAAACATGAGCCTCTTGTGGATATTTTAGATTCAAACCACAGTGGGGTTTGAATTCACCTCGAAGTTCATAGTGGGAACCTAGGACCTTTTTCTATCACTCAGTTTCAGGCTACCAAGTACAGGAAGAACTGGCTTGTCACAGGCTCAAAAACAATGCGACCAAAGGACCATGTGGTGGTTTGAATGAGAATGCCTCCCATAGGCTCATATATTTGAAGGCTTGGTTCCCAGGTGGAACTCTTTAGGAAGGGTTAGGAGGCGTGCCCTTTTTGGAGAAGGTGTGTCACTGGGCTTTGAAGTTTCAAAAGCCTGCACCAGACAAGAACTCTCTCCCTCTGCTTTGTGCCTGCAGATCAGGATGTAAACTCTCAGCTGCTGTTCCAGAGCCAAGTCTGCCTGCCTGTCACCATGTTTCATGCTGTGATGATAATGGACTAACCCTTTGAAACTGTAAGACCCCAATTAAGTGCTTTCTTCTATGAGTTGCTTAGGACATAGTGCCTCTTCACAGCAATGGAGGAATAACTAAGACAGTCAATGAGCTACAACTTCAAAAACTAGGATTCCCAAATCAAAATGTTCTCTTTCTAGGTTGGTTGTTTCAGGTGTTTGTTACAGTGACAGAATGCTAACACATGTGAGCCAGTCAACGTCTCATTCTCCGAGGCCACTGCAAATAGTCGACTATTTTCCATTTCATTTACTCAGTGAAACTGAACAAAAGAACTTTACAATGTTTTTATTTGATAAGTTTAAATTTTAGGATATTGATGAAATTTTATCCCAAAGTGATATTATTAAAATTAAAATGTATTGTACTTTGTAAGTTTTTAAAACTATGTTAAAAATAGGAATATAGTGAGTTACTGAATTATTAAATGATGGTTACTGGAAGTTACTTTGTCCAAGGAAGGAAAGAAATGGAGTAAGAAATTCTTAAATAGCTAACAAAGTGACCTCCTCTAGGTATGCAGCTGCACATAGACACTTAACTTAAGTCGACTTGTGGGCATTGTATTTTCCATAAACACACTTATTATGAATAGGATGTCCCAAAAAACCTGTCCTTCCTTGCCTCAAGATGTGAAGGAAACAGGTTTCCTGCTTCTCTCATTTGGAAAGGGTGAGCTTGGTAAGATATTTGGGAAAAGAACCTAAAGATAAAACACATTTTACAGGATACCTACACCCACATGAATGCACGCACCACACACATATATATACACAGCATGAATTATCTGCCACCAAAAAAACATTTCTATTCACTTATTCTCCCACATGGTCTGCATGTATAAAACATTACTGTGCACCTGGCTTTGCATCTGAAGGCACATAGACAAATAACACAGGATCTCTGTATTTACAGAGATTATCTAATGAATTAGAATAAAATGCACATACACATGCACAAATATACAAAGTAAAATTATACTAGCTCCCTTTATCCATAGGTCTACTTTCCAGGACCGCCAGTGCATAGCTGATGCCTCAGTTACTACCAACCCCTACAAACGCTGTACCACTGCTTCCTACTTGTCCTGAAGCATTACCACAGAGCACTGATGTTACTCTTCCTCTCCTTGTTTCACTTCTGTACTGCCTTGACATGCCCGCTATTCTTGGGCATTAGGACCATGATGTACTAAACATGAACTGAATGTTTAAACCGTGATATTACACCAGTTCATCTGATAGACTAAGAGGAATAATTAGTGACTGAGAGTCAGGTAGCATACAAAGCACAGATGTGAATTTATAAAAAATGTAAATATATTTTACTAATTGTACTAGAGACTACCAACAGACCCTTGTAAGCAAGATATTACTACTATGGAGGACACAACAAAACTCGATGGCTTTTATTATACTAGAGGAAATTTATTTTAGCATGGGGGAGAACCATCCCTACTTCTAGATATAGTGGAAAGTTTGTGACTGCTGATTTTTTTTTAAGTTTTCAAAATGATACTGTATTTCTGAAAAAAAGTTTATGATCATATAAGAGACACAGTGGAACTTCATCTGCATTCTAGGAGCCTAGGGAAACAATAGATAAAAGGTATAGCCCAGCATAACATGGGGTCGGGAGAAATCTGTGATGAGTCAGAATTCGAATTCTGAGAGGCCAGCAAAATAGAGCCTGAATAGTAGGACACCACAGTGGAGCCAGAAGGCTTCCATCTACCCAATGTAATTCCTCCAAGGTGGGAGAGAGTTGTAGCTAGAGTTTTTCTGATCCTGCCTTGCCCAGGGTCAGGACAAATATCTCTCACCCACCAGTCCCACAGCTGCTCAGACCCAACTGAGTAAACACACAGAGACTTATATTGATTACAAACTGTATGGCCACAGCAGGTTTCTTGTTATCTAGTGCTTATATCTTACATTAACCCATTTCTATTAGTCTATACCTTGCCACGTTGCTCGTGGCTTACCGGTATCTTACATGTTGCTTGTCATGGCAGCAGCTGGCAGAGTCTCTCTTGCCTCAGCCTTCCACTTCCCAGAATTCTCCTCTCTCCTTGTCCCACCTATGCTTCCTGCCTGGCTACTGACCAATCAGCACTTTATTTATACAGACTGATATCCACAGCAGAGAGAGAGAGAGAGAGAGAGAGAGAGAGAGAGAGAGAGAGAGAGAGAATGTGTTGCATTCACATGAGTTTGACAGTAAGTATGCCTCTATGAATACATGTGAAAGTCACAGGGGGACATCTGGTATTGTTCCCTATTGCTCTTCATCTTATTCCCTTAAGAAAAACATCTCTCATTGAACAAGAAGCTTGTATTTTGACTAAGATGGCTGGATAGCAACCCCCAGAATCGGTGTATCTCTTATCTCTATCTCCCAAAGCTGGGGTTACAGGCATCACCAGCCATGCCCAGCATTTATAGGAGTCCTAGGAATTTGATATCAGCCACTTCCCAACCCCATGATTCATTCTCTCTCTCTCTCTCTCTCTCTCTCTCTCTCTCTCTCAAAGAAACTTGCACTCTCTTTCTTTTTAAAAGAAACTTGCATTATGACATTTGTGACCTAAATAGATGAGCCTCCTCCAACAGTCACATTGAGCGGCAGTTGCCGTGGCATCCTGCCTGTTAATTCCTCTGCTGTTCTGATATCTGTCTTTCCATGTGTACATAAGAAAGTAAATAAACGAAGACTATCCAGGAGAGCTTTTGACCTTAGCCCATTTCCCTTAAATATATATTTACACACCACTGGCAGGCGCTGGTGGAAGGGAACCTGTGTGAATAATGTCTTTGGAGCCTTTGGGAAAAATACATTTTTAATTTATTTCTGCTTCCCTCCTTACCTAGATCAAATAAGTGGATAATGCCAGAGAGACAGGCAGCATCCCAATCACCTCGCAGAGAAGCAATTACATATTCTTTTGCTCTCCCCTTGAAATTAGCACCGATAAGAATACTACGTTGGCAGCACCAGCTGCCGTTGGTTTCTGGTGTCTTCTGTCTTTCTTCTTCCCAGAATGAAAGCCAAGAAAGTTTAAAAAAAAAATCACATAACTTGGCCAACGGATCAATTTTACAGCAGACTTTTACTGTAGACAGACTATCTCGTCTGAATCGCATCGTCCCAGTTGGATTATAAATGCACGACTGACTGAAAATACTTACAAATGAATATGAAAACCGGGAACATGCTTCCCACTTCTTGCAGGAAAAAAAGATATAAGCCTTAGATATAAACATGCAAACACTTAGGCAATCATAGCCCTGAGGAGGGTACAGACGGAAACTGGGGACTGAAAGTCATTCTTGACTTGGAATGAGGGACTAGCAGTGGGAGACATTCTGCTATAGACAGAAAAGGAGAAGGCCAAAACTCAGCAAAATCGGTACCCGGGTAAAGCAAGCACTTCATTTCTTTCCTTGTTATATATAAAATAGAGCCTTTCTTCAGTTATTTTTAGATTTCCTTTTAACAAACAAAATCCAGGCCATTTAAATCCAGAAACATCAGCTTTTGTCCTTTGGGTGACCATCCCCGCCCGACCCCCCCTTTCATCCTGATCCCGTCTCAGCATCTTGTTTCATTTCATCTGCCTTCGCTCCCTTCTCCCTCCACTGCAACCCCATTTCAGGAGAATTCGAGGGCGCCTTCAGTGCTCAGTCTCTTTGCCATTCTCCTGTCTTCTACTGTATTCCTAGATTCCAAGCCCCAAGAGGGTAGGCAGCAGGCCGACAAAGTCTGCTGTTTCCATAGCAAACTCAGTGCCAAGCACAATTAGGTACTTAATTGCTCGTGATGACTGTGATTGATGATGTTTTCTGCCTTTAGGAATCCCGGAGAGGGATTGACCTCCCCTGTCAGATAGACTGCATGCAAACGAGTCCTCTGCAAACCCTGCTTCCACACAATTATTCAAGAAAATAATAAGGTCTTCAGATATTCACCACAGTCATAGTCACACAGGCACAAAGCATAATAAACAGAGCTCAGCAGCAGCACCACTGTCTTCAGGTGGCAACATCACATAGACTGCGGGGCTGGGGAGAAAAACCAAGGAGTCAATCGTGCAATTCATTAACTGCTTTGGGGGGCTTATCACTTAGCACTGTGTGTGTGTTGATAATCTCATCTGCAAATCAAGATGACAGTCCTGTAGTGATTTCAAAATATGCCAGCAGATTCTTTAGCATTCATTATCATTCCTCTGTACTGGGAGCCACAATTAAAGATGACTTCTCCTTCTCTTCTTCCTCCTTCTCCCTCCTTCACTTCTAATTCGCTTGTCCTAGGAAAAGTCCGTTAGCATGTCTAAGGATATCCCAGCCTTCTTTGAGGACCATGGATAAAGGAACTGAGACCTTCAGCCAACAGCTTGACGAAGTCAATACTCCATTAATGAAAACAGCAAAATACAGAAGTAACAAAATCTAATAGCAATGACTAGAAAATAGTGCTGGCAATATGTTATAATGTTAATGAAGCATCTCATTTCATTGTACCTAATAGTACATGTGGTAAATATTACTATTGTATACTGATTACACATGAGAAAACAGCAGTTCTTGAAGGCTAAATAGTTTTGGAAGGCTTTGTAGATAATAGCAGCATGAAACCAAGATCTGTATTCTTTATATAAGTTATCATGATTAAGAAAGTAGTAGCCAAAATCAAATCTAATTTAGATGGAAATTATAAGATATTTTTCAAGCAAATACAACAGTTTTGGTAAAATGATGGCTCTATAGCTTCCTGGGTTGGTAATACCCTTTGGGGTGAACTTACACTACTGTGATGCATTATTATTGTTGTCTGCTATTGTTATTAATAATAAATCTTGTTATCACTGAAGAGTCTAGGAGATATTGGACTTGATTTGAAAGTACTTAATATTCTGTATCACCCTTGCAAGCCTGGCCTTCAAGCTGTAGAGGGAATTGATAAAAGATTACAAAATTAGATAAGCAACTACATCACAGATATGGAAGCCCTGCAAGACAACTTCATTACCATCAATAAGCCTTATGAATGTCCAAGCAACTCCAGAGGCAGCTGAGGGCAGCAGCATGGTGTTCTTTAAAAAGTATAAAATAAAACACATACACACTTGTACATGCACAGAGGGGTTGGCATCCTTTTCGCAAGCCCTTGAGGCAAGCACTGAAGGTTCCCTATGTAAAAACTAGAGTGACTAAAACTAGATGTGGCCTTCTCCTGGCTGTCCCATGAACAGCGCTTGAAAGTTTGAGTTCATTTCTAACACTCTCAACTTAAGAGTTGAGATTTCTATATGAAACTTCATAAATGGCTGGCTTCTGATGAATTGATAACTGACAAAATTGTTCCTTCAGTGACAATTGTCCGAAGCTTTAACATCACCTACTGTAGCCTGCTGTAGTTTGAATCTGGAATATTCTCAAAGGATGTATTAAGGGCATGATCCTTACCCTATGGCACTCATAGGAGGTAAGGCATCCTCTTAGAGGTGAGACTTACTAGAAGGAAATTAAGTCAGCAGGGGATATTGAGATCCTGGCCACGTCCTATATTTCTATCTCCTTACTAGCCATGGTGAAGTAAGCAACTTCCTCTACCACCTCTTTCCCACCATGATGCATGGCCTTACTGGAGGATCCAATTGACCATGGAATGAAACCTCCAAAACTGTGAGTCAAAAGAAACCTTTCCTCAATTAAGTTATCTCCGGCATTTTGTCACAGTAACAGAAAACTGACTTTCATATACCCCTTAATGGATTTGACTTCATGATTCCCAAACAGTACCGAAATCTTTATAGACTGTATCTTTTCCAGGTGCCAGGGAGAGCAGATACAGGCATCCAGTAATGCTAAATGACAGGCTCTATCTCCTTTGTGTTTTTTGTATCTTCTGTTCCTATGAGTTTGAGTTAAAGACATATGGATTATAAAAATGTCAACATAACAGAATAAAACAGAGTGAGACAAAAAGCTCTTGAGGGGATCAATCAAAGCTGAGTGACTTTCTTACTAGGGAGAAAATGCATCAAACAAGAGGAACACAGTAACAAAAATAATTCTTAATTTTAGTTTGTGAGTACAATTCTGACAGAATTTGGGTACGCTCATAAGCTCATACTTTACATGCTTAAGGTAAACTAAATCCAGGACTAATACCACCCACCAATAATAGCAACTGCTTATTCATAGTCTGGCCCACTAGGGAAACAATCCTATGGACTGATTGATCAAAAGATGGGAAAACGTCAAAGTCCCAGGCAAGCCTTGCAGAAGCTGGTTAGTTAAGGATCAGGAGGCTCCCAGGCAGCCAGCACATAGACACTGTGTTCCTTTTGGCCATCAGACAGATGCCACCTCCCATTATAGCTATAGATTAGCTAGGTTATGTCCTTCACCCTACCTGACTGTACTTCCTCCTGTCCTTTAAGACTGAATGGGATATTTTAAATGGCCCTATACCCAAGTAGGGTTATATTTGGAATATTGATGCATTTTTAGCCAGAATAGGTAGAAGTAGGACTTCATACATTTACATTTAGATTGTAAAATAGTCTGAGTATGAAGACTTTTATAAGCCAGTGTGCTAATTCTCCTCATGATCATCAAGTTATGCTACTCTTTGCCTAAAACTTCTAAATCAGATTTCAGTCATCCATTGGAGTACATGCATAGATACATAGTACAAGATAGATTAGAATGGTAACAATGGTTCCTGGCCAGTTTAAATGAAGATTATCAATGGCTGAAGGCATGTGCTCACAAAGGCAGAAGCCTTGACTCCCAATTATGTGGTTGTATATGAAGAGGGTACCTCTAAGAATGTAATGGCAGTCAAATGAGGACATGGAACAGAGATCTACTGTGATGCAATTGGTTCCTTATGAGAAAAAGAGCTTGCTTACTCCCCATGTTCATGAAAGCACACAGATGAGAACAGAGCAAGCTGGCTTCAAGCCAGGCAGGAGCCCTTACTAGGAACCAAGCCATCTGGTTTACAGCCTTTAGAATTGTATATGCCGTCCTGTTGTTCAAGCCACTGGGGTGAGGAGTTTTGTTATGACAACTCAAGAAGACTGTTGGAAGGACCAAAGGCCTGCTTAGGTTGTGCTCTTCATAGGCAATTCTGCCTGAAGAGAAAGCAGGCTTGAGGGGAATTGCACAGTATTGGCGTACAGGAAGGGAAGGAGAAGATATGCTTTCCTCTCAGCTAGAACTACACTCTAACCTAGAGCTCTAAAGGATCTGTGCTTGGTTCAGAGTGGGTAAGTTTGATTCTGTTCAAGGAAAGGTCTTTAAGTTTGGGAGAAAGGGAAGCAACATGTTCACAGCAGGGATCACATCAGTGACAATTACACATCCCAGTGCATTGACAGGCAGCAGACACATCAGTAGAAGGAAATGTACACTGGAGGACCAATCAAGATTGCAGGTGGAAAACTCTGAGGCCTCTCAGAAATGACTCGGTAGATGTAGGAAGTAGGGAGATGAAGTGTAGAGAAGCTTTAATTAAGGGCCAAGAGCTTAAAAAGCTTTGATGAGGAGTTATGAAGTCAGCAAATAACAAAGATT
This sequence comes from Peromyscus nudipes, assembly GCA_902168325.1. Taxonomy (NCBI): domain Eukaryota; kingdom Metazoa; phylum Chordata; class Mammalia; order Rodentia; family Cricetidae; genus Peromyscus; species Peromyscus nudipes. The sequence continues at coordinate 15,997 of CABHPH010101918.1, forward strand.
AGAGCAAGATACCTAAAAGCCAGCAGGGTCTGGAAGAAATGGGGAGGGGGTTATCAATGCTAAGAGAAGGAAGATTCTACATATTTTAAAATATGTCCTCAAAATTATCTTCCTTCCCCCAACTCTGTATGGGTGTGTCATACACACACACACACACACACACACACACACACACACACA
>CABHPH010101930.1:0-23633 GCA_902168325.1 Peromyscus nudipes
GGGGGTAAGAAGGAGCTGAACGATGGATGAATGCTGCCAAGTGCTGTCTTCTGGACATGGCTTATCTGCTGTGCTCATGCACTGTAGCACCTGTGGATACTTGTAGAGAACTTGCACAAGATTAGACCTATCAACATTCTCTCCTAGATGTGGGTATGGCTCATGAGGCCTCTCCCCATCCCAAAGAGCTATTGGTAGTTAATGGTTTCTGGGAAAGGAGGAGTCATTTTCTTCTGTGTTGTATCCACTGCGAAGTGGACCACATTCCATTAAATAACCCTCCACCACCCAAGATCATACAATCAACCCCAGTTAAACTCAGTGCATCTTTCTCTCACACACACAAAAGACATGAGGGTCTGAAGGGATGACTCAAGTGGTTAGGAGCACATACTGCTCTTGCAGAGGACCCAAGATCAGTTCTAAGAACCTATGTTGGGTAGTTCAAAACCACATGAAACTCTAGCTCCAGGGTTCTGATACCTTTGGCCCTTGAGGGTATTGTCAGTCTTACACACACACACACACACACACACACACACACACACACACACACACACACTTTAAAATGTTAAGAAATGAATCTTTAAAGACATGAAAATAGGAGGGAAAATCATTGGGAGGGACTTCAGCAGCAGTAGGAGGGTCTAAGGAAGGATGGTGGGATGGTGGTGAACATGACCAAAATACGTTATATACATGCAAGAAATTGTCAAAGAATAAATAAATGTATTTTAAAAATGAAACCAACATCCACTAATGAACTCTGGAGAGGAAGTGGAACTTAGTAAATAATTTCCAGATTTAGTTTTCATGTGCTTGTTAAATAGTGTTTTTAGCGCTATATTATTCTAAAAGAAAACTACTGTTATGAATTGATAATGGCAGCGTTTCAATACTGCTGCTGGGAAGTCAGGAAAGAAAGCATGTCATAGCCACCACCTCTAAGGTGGCTTGTCCTTTCCGTTGGCGCACTTGGCATGGCATGATTTTCTGCAGTGAATTGCCTGAGGCCACAGGACATGGACAAGATGTGGGAAAAGAGCATCTCTCCGAGCTTTGGATGGGTCTTTTCTTCCAGATGGGGTACCTTGGTGTGACTTTTAGAAACACTTCATTTTAACTGATACGTATAAGCTGTGTGTATTTATGTCCCACACCTCTTCTGTCTCAGGCAAGTGCTACCATACATTCCTAAGTTCTCTTTCATCCATTCTTTGGCTCGTCAACTATTTATGGAGCATTAGCTCCATGCCAGGTACTGTTCCATCAGTGAGACATAATAGATATAAACCTACCTTACAGAGAGGCTCGCAGTGAAGAAACCACATTGCTAAGTGACCCAACCATGACAAATGGTAAGAGAAATGAGAAAAGTGCCAGGACATGGAGACAAGCCAGGAGCTTGTCTAGGTAGACCGAGGACAAGAAAGCTGATGGATTTAAGATGAAATCTGAACACCAGGCAGGAGTGAACTAGGTTTTTTGTGACTGAGATCTGTGCTCTGTGGGACACAGGGATGAGTGGGGTGAAGGGCAAAGCCTGATCCCAGGGCTCCCGCTCCGGCCAGGGACATGGACAAACACACCTAACAGTGACAGTGAGGAGCTCCAGGTGCTGCAGACAGAGGGGCGCCAAGGAGGGTGAGGCCGTAGAACACATCCCTGGACAGGTCCTAGGGAAGCGGAACTGCCTTGAGAATAGGATTACAGACAGGAAGCAGCGGCAGGGAGGGCATGGGGAGGGGGTACCTCCTGTGAAGGCCAAGGCTGCTGAAGAAGAGTCTGACAAAGCAAAAGGAGCATTTCAAATCTTGAGGAGAGTGGGAGTCTGGGAGAATGGGCTTTGCTTCGTGAGGTTTAGACCCGAGAGACTCCACACAGCAGGCAAAGGCTGGAACTGGGCGGGATGGAAGGCTGAGAGCCACATCAGGAACTGACATAGAAGCATCCGGGCACAGGTTGGAGAGACAGGCAAACTTGAGAAGAGGGACTTAAAGATGAGTGGCTGGTGACCGGAGTGGGAGGTCACAGACCACAGTCAGAAAAAAATCTTTACCTTGCTCACCAGACAGCGACTGCAATATTCTTCTGAGGATGGATTCCTAGACCAACTGCCCCAACCTCAGAGCTTCACATTCCACCCTCAGTGTCCTGGGAAGCACCGAGCATCAAAATTTAAGAGTGGATTGGTTAAGATTTTCCAGATATCAGGTTATGGACCATTTTTTGGTTTTGTTTTATGTAACATTTATAAACGTTTAGAGAAATCTTCCCCGAATTAAAAACTGAGTGACTTTTGGATGAAGTTCAGACCTCTTGTCACGCTCCTTAAGTCCTTTCTTCTCCTAGAGCTTGGTAGAAAGCACTCTGAAGGATTTAGGGTGACTGTGTATGATTTGTCTTTTATGGAAATGTCTTTTCACATCTTTTGCCCAGTTTATTTTATTTTATTTTATTGTGAGGAGTTGTAGGTGCCACTTACATCCTTCAGACATAAATTTCTTGTCACATATTTGTTAAGAGTCCCCTCTTTCAGTTTGTATCTTAGACCACAGGAGTCTGTGAGGGCAGAAGAGGAAGATGGTGATGTTTGGTTGCATTTGAAGTGCCAGGACACCTCTTTGAGATTGTTTTGGTTAAATGCCTGCCCTGTCTCTCTGCCTCTGTATCTCTGGTTTCTCTTTGTCTTGTGTCTCTCTCTCTTCTGCATGTCCGGTGTCTGTGTGTGTGCACACGTGTATGTGGGTGCACTCCTCTGTGCAAGCACATGTGGAGGCCAGAGGTTGACCTCATGTGTCTTCTTCAACTGTTTCTCTACCTTACATTTTGAGACAGGGTCTCTCACAGAACCTGAAGCTTGCAGATTTGGCTAGACCATCTGGCCAATGAGCCCCAGGGTGTGCCTGTTTCCACCCCTCAGCTCTGGGGTTACCAATGTGTGCTACCACACCCAGCTTTACTTGAGGGCTGGACATCTGAATTCAGGACCCTTTGCTTTTGTAGCAAACGTTTTACCCACTGAGCCCTCTCCCCTGCCCAAGTTTCCACATTTTTCTTAAGAGGACAATACTTTGTCTGTAATCAAGACTTAAGCATCTGGACCATAACTGTACTCTACTGTCCACATTTCAGGGTGTGGCCAGATACTGAAATTTGTAAATGTCTGTACCCTCCTGTAAAGAACTTGACAGAATCTCTCAGAAAGTAGTTTATCTGAGTAATTTGCAGCAGATATATTTCTTTAGGCATTCAAGTCTTCACTTGTACTGAATCAGACCATCAACTCATTCTACGCTGGCTGTGGTGTTTTGGATTCTGACACATATATTTTATTGTGTTATGCTTTGGGGTAATGTCTCAGCTTCATAGACAACTGTGAGCCACAGACATGTGGATGCTGTTGTTGATTCTAAGATAGAGAAGGAGTCAAGGACTCTCTCCTAACGATCACATAGGTGAGTTCTGACATGAGAAATCACCCTGGGAGCCTGAAGGAATGAAAGGAGTTACTTCTCTGGAGACCTGGCTTGCTTTTATCTGACAGATTTGCTGAATGTGGCAATGAGCATATTCTCCTTTGATAGGTCTTAGGTGAAGCTTGGAAATAGAGGGGTATGTGGACTTCCTCTGATTTGATGACTTTCCTGCCTAGACTTTCTCATTGATGTTTAAATGCATCATGAATAAATATATTATGACCAAACTCAGAGTTCTGTGGAACAAAGTAAGGCCTACATACTTAAAGAAAGCTCAGTGAAATTGTCCTGGGCGACTAGATATAACAGCTGGGATGTAGGAAAGAGTTTCTATTTGGAAATATGGATTTGCAAGTTATAGGACTATAAATGACAGTTGATGCTTTGGTGGTAGACAAAGTCCACGTGAGGTAGTGCCGAAAGCAAGAGACCGGACCCAGGCATGCACAGCAGAGGAACGCAAGCAGAGGCCGCGCAAGGGAGACTGGGAAAATATCCCTAGATGAGGGAAGAACGCTTGTGTGGCAGGCTTATCACTAAAGATGGGAGAGGAAAAAATAGAGGGGGGAGGCTCACGCTGTCAGCTCTCACAGAATTCAAGAAAGAGGATGCTGGAGGCGGGCTTGAGGGCTTTGCTGGTAGCTGTAGGAAGTGAAAGATTAGTTGGAAGACAGAGTCCTGACTATGAGGAAGAAACTTAAAATACAGAAATGAAAAGAAGGAATTAGTAAAGAGTTAACCTTGAAGAAGTGGGAAAAAAAGGAGATTCACCGTGGAAGGAAAAGGTTTAGCCTTGAATCTGAAGAGGACACCCTGTTCTGCTCAGTGTGAGGGGAGAAGGCATGGCAGAGGCTGGACTACGGTTCACCACACCGTTTTCCTATCTCCTTTAGACGTAGCTAGATGATGTGTGTAGGGGTGTGTGTGTGTGTGTGTGTGTGTGTATGTATATATAAGTAGAACTTTGCTGTAGTACACAGCCATATAGTTGTGTACCAGCCATAGAAGCATGACTAGAAATGGTGGCATCTTTTATGAAAATCCCCATGCTCATTCCAGCAGACTTTCATACTCCAGCATAGGGAAGGTGGCTTCCAAAGTCTCTTTGGTAGGTAAAAAATATGGTGAAGGCTGTAGAGTCCTCTTCGGCCTGGGTTCCTGATTGACTTGACTGAGTTACTCCCTCTGCTTCCAGACCCATTATCTCCTTGTTCTCCTTCAAAGGCTCATGGTGAAGATGAGGCTGGAAAAAATATAGGAAAAGACTTTGAAGACACTAGAACCTGCCACATATATTGTATGTGTTACGTGGAGACTTCGGGTTCCTGACCACTCCACTTCCCGCCTTCCCACCTGTCTGCTCGCTCCTTGACATTTCCCTGGCTTGCCTTATGCTCCTGTAAGCTACGAGTCTACTGTCCTTCACTCACTGTTCACCAGTGTGATGACTGTATTTAAAATGAAGACCCAGGCAGCCTGGAACGTGCAAGCCTTTTGGCCCTGTGTTTGCTTGTGTGTTGGTCATATCTTCGTTTATTCACTCAGCCAGTGAGTAATTATTGATTTGTAACTCTGTTCCAGATACTTATGAAGAAGCATGCATAATCTTTTCCCTCATGACCTAAAATCTTTAATGGGAGTCAAATAATTAGATGATCATTAGAGAAGAGGCCACAGGAGGCCTATAGAAACATGGAAGAGTGAGATCTAGAGCCAAATTTGTGACGTCTTTGAAGGTTCCTAAGAGATGGAACAGAAAGGTCCTCTTCTACAGAGAGCGCCCCTTCCTTATACATGCATCCACAAAAGGAAGCACAGATCTGTCTGGCCGTTTTAGCCTTCTTTAAAGGTTTCTTATTGGTGGTGGTGATGGTGGGAGACTGCAAAGACTCGCTTTCTCCCATCTACCCCTTTGCTGAAAATGATAACGGAAGGCGCAAAACGTGCTGGTAAGTGGAAGAAGAAAAGCTGGCTAGTCTGTTAGTGGGGACACCGACCCTGGAAACCGACTCATTGACACATACACTTACAACAAGGGCATCTCTCACCCCTGACCCAACCCAGGACTCAGGATCTTTCACAATCTCTTGCACCAGAAGAAGAGACAGAGCCTTGAGCATCTAGTCCCAATTGAGGCTCCTGTGTAGGTTGGAGGGGCTTGTGACCATGGGCACCCTTATGACCAGCATCTGAGAGCAGGGCCCTGGCTTATACTGTTGGCACTGAGCTGCCTTGCAGCCCGGCTCCTCGGCCTTTGGCTGGATTGTTGGGAACACAGAGCAAAGAGCTATTTGTACCCAGAGTATGAGTTCAGTTGAAAGCTTTTGTATGGGCTTTTGTCCCTGAGTCCTCGTGGCAACCTGGGCACACTCCCAGATGTGAGGGGCCTGTTGTCCAGATGTTTCTCTGGACAACCCTCAGAACTGGGTGAGCCCAGAGAATGGCCCACACAGAAACATCTGTCAGTTTTCAGTCACCTGTTGTACAGAACTGGTGGCTTTCTCCAGTGTAAGAAAAAAGAAAAGAAAAGAAAAGAAAAGAAAGAAAGAAAGAAAGAAAGAAAGAAAGGAAGGAAGGAAGGAAGGAAGAAAGAAAAGAAAGAAAGGAAGGAAGGAAGGAAGGGATGAAGGGAGGGAGGGAAGGAAGGAAGGAAGAAAAAGAAATAAGGAAGGAAAGAGAGAGAGAGAGAGAGAGAGAGAGAGAGAGAGAGAGAGAGAGAGGGGAAGAAAGTCGGCGAAGGATTTAGTGAAAGCCTGGGAAATCCACATGATATATTCTTTGAGCAATGGTACTTACTGTTGCTGGATGATTCTCCTGGATGGAACACAAGGCCTTCGGTTGCTTTAATGAAGCATTTTACATGAAGATGCCCTTGGCCGACAAGTAGAACACCCCTCACTTTAAATAGACGCAAAGCTATTAACTAGTAGTTCTTTATTTTAACCACCTGTACTCTCTTGAAAAAATAAAAATAAAAAGAATTTCTCCCTGAGGGAATGTACAGTTTATTGTGACTAAATTTATTACTTGTCAAGGGTCTTGTTCAAAGCGTGTCGCACAGTAGAGGCACCTGTTGGTGGCCCCCTTACATTTCCCCCTCTGTAAATTACTAATAAACAATCCAGGCCTCCCCTCAGGCCTGTAGGGTTTGAGGAATCTGCAATAAAGTGGTCTGGTATTGGAAGACATAACCCCCTGCCTGCCTGTCTCTCCACGTGAGTAACGTTTGTGGAGACCTGTTGGTGCCCTGTTTATCTTCTTGTTGTAGAAACTGGAAAAGGAACTCAGCTTCTGCGTGTCAGAGGCAGCCACTGTTTCTGACGTTAGCTATACCTAAGCCAAGCGAAGGTGTGCTCTTTCAACCTAGGGCTGCTCGATCTGCGGTGGGCTTGGAATCTCCTGGCGCCGACGGCAAACTGCAGGTTCCACATGGATAGCTTGGCTCTCATCTGAAATATTTAGAGCAGAGTCCCCTGTGTCAAGAAGTGTCATATGCAAGCCAAGAGTTGATGACTGGGAATGCTGACAGGGAAAAGAGAGGCCTGGGGTTGGGAATAAAGTGGACTGCCTGTCCTCTTGCCACGGCAGTGCGTTGTTATTCATTCAGTGGTCCAGGTACCAAACGCTAAGTGACGCTTCTTCCACACCTACCAGATGATGATCCCTATACTATGTTTTAGGAATTAGGAAAGATGCAAGAAATAGCTCTCGACCTGAGCAAAGCTTCGCCTGATGGGTGAAAGCAAACAGACAAATGTAGATTAACTATGAGGTGTGGAGATCAGTGGTGGGATAATGTATTCTGAACCCACTGCAATTAAACCTGATGAGTCACGACATACCAAGAAGGAAGACCAGCACCCACCTTGATTGAGGAGTTAATGCGCCATGGTTTTTGTCTGACATTTACTATATAAATTTATCACACCAGTCCTCTGAGATAAGAACCGGGACTTTGGTTGTTGAAAGGTTTTGTGCAAAGTTGTCCAGTTAATAACTGGAAGAACTGAAATGTCATGCCTGTGGCCTTCCTAATAGCAATACCATGCAGTCTTTCTGGCAAGAAAATCCCTCACTCACTGGGCACCTACTACCTGTGGAGCTCACTTAATTGAATACTCTTAACATTTCCAAGACAGCCAGAACCCAGGAAGGAGGACCTAGGAGCGCTCACTGGTCACACACACCTGTCTGGATCCCACTACTCCATCAGTTAGCCATAGCCTGCATGGTGAGTAGGTAGTGGCTTCTGCAGCTTTCTTGCTGCTTGCCAGGACTTGTCTCCTCTAGCCATAGCTCCCTAGTCAGTTCACCCAGAGGATCCCCCATGCGGAGAACAGTTCGTCTTGACCATCGTTGTCTGCCTCTGCTGACAGCTAATGTTACCAAGGTGGCCGTCGTACAGGTCCAACAGTCTGATGGACTGCTACAGTGTACATTTCCACCCATTATCGCCTGTGGGTGCAAACAAGGTTCTTCGGAAAGTGCTCAATGGCAGACTCTGAGGAGGCAAGGTAGGTGCTTGGAGAAGGCAGCTGGCTGGTGGAGCAGGAACTGGGGCTTCTCAGCACTTCACACTCCATTGACCGGCCCTCTGACTCACCCAGCACACGCCCTTCTTCACTTCCTTTCCTAAAAACAGTTCGAGTTTGTGCCACCAGACGCATGGCTGCTCCAGCATCGGCCGTAGTTCGGGGGTGGTCCTGGACACCTTGACAGGAAAAAGATTGAATAAGACAGAGCCGTAATCAGAGCACAGTTTCTGTGATAGAAATTACTTCTTGGTGTCAATTGCAGATTTCTTTTTCCTTCCTTCCTTCCTTCCTTCCTTCCTTCCTTCCTTCCTTCCTTCCTTCCTTCCTTCCTTCCTTCCTTCCTTCCTTCCTTCCTTTCTTTCTTTCTTTCTTTCTTTCTTTCTTTCTTTCTTTCTATTCTGTTCCTTTTACTAGACCTACCAAAAACAGGAAGTCAAACGTATAAATGCTCTTCCTGTGAACCAAGATAAAAGCCAGTCCCTTCTGATCCCAAGTTGCTCTCCAGGGCCACGTGTTCCAAGCTCCTGTGAGAAAGGAGTGCTGGTTGCTGGACCCTATGGTGTTCAGGAGGCAAGAATGAGAGCTGGGCCTTCTCCTGACGGCGAGAGAGCTAAGCCTCGGAGGCCCTGAACTGTAGCACCCACAGCGAACTGCACTGGCAAAGAGTGAGCTTCACTCTAGGGCACCCTGACTCAGAGGGCAGGGGTTGCTGACCAGCAGGTGATGCTCTGCACGCTTTAGGGGTGGTCAAACATGAACAGCAGTCCCAGGACTTCTGGAAAGTGAGAAAGGGTGGGATTGAGGGCGGGCCCATTTTAATACCTTGTGTCCAACCACAAGCATATGCACAATGGTTCCACAGATCATTCAGCCTCTTTCACAGGTTACTAGTTTTCAACTGGTGATGTATATACTTCAGTTTTTACCAGTGAGTCATGAGGATGGAGGAAAATGGGGTTCCAGATTGTTTCATGATGTCACTGGGATATAGAGAAAGATACTTCTCTGAGTGTTTGGGAGACAGTCACTTGCCAGTCAAGAATCCCTCTGCACCTACTCGTGAAGATACAGTAGTGTGACTTCTGGAACCCCTATATGCCTGGTTCTCCACAAGGAAGAGCTAGGATGAATGAGGTTGTGTGTGTAAAATGTTTGACAATCTGGGGGGAAATCCCCTCCAGATGGAGGAGGTATTCTACCATGATCCTATCCCCCAACCTAGCCGTTCTACCATTGTTCATGGACACTGAGAACTCCCTGCCCTGGCAGCTGTGCCCAAATGTGCCTAGTGGCCTGGTCACTCTTGGTCTACCACCGTCTACCTGGAGGCTGTGCTCACTCTAGGCTGAGTGCTTCCTGCGGGGGCATTCTTGTGTACATACAGACTCCCTCTCTGCAGCACCCTAGCTCAGGCACCAGATCTCCTCAGCATTGCCTCTCTCACGCTCTGAGCCAGCTCCTGTGGGTGATTCATGTGGACCAGTTCTGTTCTGCTGCTGCACGGGTAGTCCCTGGCTGTGTATGTCTCTTCATGTTTTCATCCAGTTTATATCGGAGGGCCTACTGCATGCCATGCACTATGAACTGAGTTGGAGATGTAGGAAGAAAATCTATACGTCACCTCCTTCTGCAGCTTTAAGTTCAGGATGGGAGGCATTAAATCAATCTATGGCACAAATGCCCTTGACCAAATGGCAAGTATGAGTCAACGTAATGATCTCACACTGCAGGAAATTCCACCTGCCTAAACGGCTTGCTTTGTTTACCACCTGATTGACCAGTTATGCGGAGCCCAGCTCTGCCTTCCTCTAAGTCTCTGCTGTTCATCGGGGTCCCCCCATTCCCAGAGCTCCAGCCCCTTGCCCATGTGGACATGACTGTCTTCTCCTCTTCCGCTTGTTCTTCTGAGACTGAGAGTGGCTGCTGGGTCCCATGATCCCCATTCAGATCAGACCTGACCTTGCACCGATCATTCCCTTCTGGATTATTTCACTTTCTCAATGTTTTTATTGGGTTTAGGGAAGGGACTCTAACTAGCTCGAGCAGGGCAAACATGGCTCTGGCAGGCCTTGCCCCTCCCCCATTCCCTCTGCCTTGCTACGAACAGTTAGATTACATCCTTTGTTTTGTTTTGTTTTTTGTTTTTTTTTTTTTTTTTTTCGAGACCGGGTTTCTCTGTGTAGCTTTGCGCCTTTCCTGGAACTCACTCTGTAGCCCAGGCTGGCCTTGAACTCACAGAGATCCGCCTGCCTCTGCCTCCCAAGTGCTGAGATTAAAGGCGTGTACCACCACCACCTGGCTAGATTACATTGTTAAAGCTAGCCACCAAGGTCTATTCTCTTATTTGGCCACTTCCTCCTCCTGAAGATGACTACCAGGGCCCAGCTATCAGAAGCCCCCTTTGACTGCCCTAATTAACATGCCCAGTTAAGATGAAACACCTCATCCTAACCTTTTACCTTTATAAACCTCCATTTTCCTATGTACCACTTCTGTCTCCTCTCTATCCAGACAGGACAAATAGCCCAGCACCCTCTCCCTGTCCCCTTCCCTTTCTCTTTGGTCCTCTGTCTCCTGCCTTTGTCTCTTATTCCCTGCCCTTTGTCTCTTTGTGGCAAATAAACCTCCTTTGGGCTGAGAACTTGGTCTTTGGGTATCCTTTCAGTGAGAAGGCCAGAATTCAAAATAATATTCTGTGCTTAGCTGGAGAGAAAGTAATAAAGACAAATAAATGAGAAATAATAAATGAAATGAATATAAAAAGATACAGGTGTCACTGCCCTAGAAAAATCTGTTAGCTAATGGTTCTTAGGTCCCAATATCCTTGAACCTCTGGACAGGTAGGACTCATGATTGAGTCCTGTCATTGGTACTTGTGAAGGGGGGAATGTGAAGGCAATACAGAGCCCATCTTAGGGTAGGGCCACCATCTTAGACCACCTGCTGTACTCAGTTCCAGGAAGAACCTCAGGAATGTGCCATGATAACTTGAACGGATACAGGGCAGTATCCTCCTGCAGACATTCTGTCTGTGGTTTATGGCCCTTGAAGATATCTAGATAATCCTGCTGAGCAATCCAGATAATCCTGTTCAGCGGGTTGTGGTTCCCGCCAAAAGTCTAACCCAATGGTTTCAAATGTAGTTTCATGCCCAAAGTCTAGACCAATAGTTTCAAAAAATCACCTTGCCCCAATATCCCTTCTACCCAATCCCAAGCATGTAATTCCCAGCTTGTGGTTTTCCCCTATAAAAACTCTCTACTCCTGGGCTCGTGGCCGCTGCCACATTTTCTTCCATCTGCCATGTGGTGGCCCAGGTTGAACCTGAATAAAAGGACCCTTACGTGCTTGCATTGGAAACTGGCTCCTTGGGGGTCTTCTGGGAGTTTCTCGAATGGGATACAATGCAAGTAGGTTCCTCAACTGGATGTATCCATTCAATATTTGAAGATAGGACTGTGAAAAGGACCAGCCTTCCTTAGGTTTGGTATGGTTGTCAGCAAGCAAGGTGCTTTTGTGTAGCCAAGTTCCAGGTATGTATGGCCACTCACTGGCTTCACGTTTCCAGAGAAACATTCTGACACTGGCAGTCCCCGGACCCCCAACTCCGGGTCAGTGTTCTAGAACTCCGAAGTCCTGTGCCACTCTCCTCTTCTGACTGGGGTAGAAGGATCAGCCTGCTTAAAGAACAGTCCATCAGGGTATGTCTGAAGCCGTGTCTGGAGAACTAGCCCACAGCCTACTTTCCTGTTTTGTGAGCAGTAGTTTTCCTGTTTGAAATAGCTATAATGGCTTCTGTTTCCTGCCGCCAAACTCTGATAGACGCACTTTTTAAATGGTAGTACATGAATGGTGATTTCATCTTTTACCTTAATTAAAAAAAAAATGTCCTAGGATTGCTGCAATTATACACAATCTGGGGAATACTGCACGAGTATTCAAGTTCCAATTCTGTACCCGATGGGTACCTGTGCATGTGACTGTAAAAATATTTTATTAATTGAGAATTTCATACAATGTCTTTTGATTGTTTTTATCCTCACTCCTTCCTCTCTGGGGCTTAAGATCTTAAACAACATCTCAACTTTCAAAGTCCTTTCCCATCGCTGTCAAACGAGGCCCACCCACGGGCCCTCAAATGCAGAGGACAGACGTAGCTTTGAGTAGTGAAATGTGACTGTCCTCTTTTCTCCTTGGTACAATTCACTCCTACCCTACAACACCCAACTTCATCCCTTAAGAACGTGTGTTAGAAAACTGAGATTCAACGCCAAGTGGAAAATGAAATCAGAGGTCCGGTCTGACGTTTTGTTCAGGATTCCCTAGGGGAATTTTCAAAGCGAACGTTCTGGACCGATGCAGAGCGAGAGCTGACGTATATGCAGACGAATGAAGAAATGGAAAGGCGGTGAGATCAGGAGAACTTTCCAAGCCAGGCACCTCTCAAGACAGACCTTAGTGTTATCTACCACGTCGGTTCTGCTGCTGACAGAATGTCCTATGGAAGAGGAGTTCCATCACAGCATCGCGTCACAGCGTGTTGGTGGCAGACCGTCAGGCTTTCTAACTGCCAACCATTTGCTATGCGAAAAGGCTTTCTGTTGGGCTTGAGCTCGCTCATGCAGGTGCTTAAAAGTAAGTATATTAGGAAAAATGTTATCACAAATAAATTACATACCCTTTAATATGAATCATTAAGAAATGAACCACAGAAATAAGTACAATGATAGTTATTTTTATTTTTTATTTTTATTCCTAACAAAGCCTGTTTGTTGGTGGGACAGACTCAGCCTAGCAAGTTCAAGCCTTTGTGCAGACCCTTGCTTTTTGCCACACCCAGGATTGTGCTCACACAAACACACCCAATGCCCATTGTTCTGTGTGGGGATTCCTTCCTGCCTCCACATTGTACAACTTCAGATCTCTAATCAGAGGCCCTGTACTCCAAAGAGAAAAATTGAAATTAACACCTCTCTTGGCTGGCATAGAATCTAAGCATGACCATGTTTTCTGTCTCATAGGAATCAATTTTGTTATTACTTTTAGATTTTGATTGCCCAAAGCCAACTTCCCCATATAGTCTCCACAGGTATACTCAAAGTTGCAAAGCAGGTCTCATTTGTTTAATTTGCTAGATTAGGAAACAACCTTAGAAACCAGTGTTCCTTAGGTATGTTCATTTTATTTATTTATTTGGTACTGGGGAAGTAAACCTGGATCTTGAGAATACTGAAGTTCACGTAACTCTGAGATTCATCCTCTATTTTAGTTATTTTAACTGGCCTTTTTGTTCATAGAAACAGGAATAGAGTAGCAATAGGAAATGAATAAAGTTTGATGAACTGGATTTAAATGGCTCCAGCATCTATCTTGCTGTTAGAGGAAGCCAGTGACAGACGCTGCTGAGGCCTGAGTGAAAGCGATAGGGCGACACTCTGCCTTCTCTGCTGCTGCTTCCTGTCTGTTCTGTGTCTGCCGCTTTCCACATGAGCAGACACGTTCATCCAGCGTGAAATGCATGGCAGGGTAGACAAGGGCAACTAAAACAACAGGAAATGACATCACCTTTCTGGCTGTAAGCCATTCTATACAGTGTCAAGTACCTGGTCTATCTTGGCGGGGGTGTGTTGAGTGTCTAATTTGTTCTAACCCTGATTATAGTGAGTGAGTGGAGAGCATTGGGGTATCCAGAAGGGGTTACCCTTTGCATACATCTGAGTTACCATTAGTCAGAAGACGTGCTTATATCCTTGGAAATAAAGAAAAGGGTGCATACAGAACAGTAAAACAGGAAGAAGAAACATTTAAAATTGTGTATGCTTTTTTCTTAATTTTAAATTCTATTTTTAAAAACGTATCAGATTTTATTTTATTTATTTTGTGTGCAGGTGTGTAGTGTGGGGGCATGTGTGTGTTCCGTGTACATGTAGAGGTCAGAGGACAATTGAAGAGAGCTCCTTCCACCCTGCTGTGGTTCCCGGAGACTAAATTCAGGTCATCAGGCTTGGAAGCAGGCACCCTTTTCCTCATGAACTGTCTTGCTAGTCCCCAGCACGTAATTTTTATGTGTACCATCTCTTTAGAACTTCACGGTAACTCCGTGTGGTAGGTACACTATTACTCTCGGTTCAAGTTTATGCATAGAGAAATGAATTTAGAGTTGAGCGCATAGCTTAGTGTTTGAACACTTACTGGAGCGGTGTGAAATCCCGGCGACATTCTTCACCCAGCTCCACAAAAAAGAAAACAAGAAAGATTTGGCTCAATAGTGTCTCTTTGACCTGTGGACACAGCAGATTTCATTATAACTGATTTAGAGAAGTTTGCTTATCTGAATAATTTATTAGCCACTATTTTGTTTCAAGATGTCAGACTATTGCACTAATTAATTTAATGTCACATTAGAATTAGAATCAGCCAGCGTTAGCCTGGAGCAGACAGAAACATGGAATGACTGTGTCTGAAATGAGAATTTTGCTTCTACGGGCCATCATGCTGGCCTGGCTGTGTATTTCTTCAGCTCAAAGCGTGCACCAAGCAAAGCAGGCCAGACCTTTGTAGATGTTTTCCTCACTCTGCCGTACAGAATCTATCTACCTAGTTGATGATGTGGCTCAGTGGGCAAAGGAATTTGTTTCCAAGCCTGTGCCCTGAATTTGGTTCCTTGAATCCACATGGTAGAAGGAGAAAACCAAACCTCGCAGGTGGTTCTTTGTTCTCCACATGTGCACTAGGCCATGCATACGTGCACATATACACAGCCCCCCATAACTTGGTAAATATAAAACAAAAAAAAAAAGAAAGTTTAGGGGCTGGCTCAACTAGTAGAAGTGATTGTCCCAAAGACCTGATGATGTAAATCCAGTCTCTGGAACATACATGGAGATGGAGGGTTAAAACCAACTCCATAGAGCTGACCTCTGATCTCCACACTTATACTATGGCACATACACACACACACACACACACACACACATACATGTCACACATCATCTGTCACACACATCACACACACATCATACACACACATCACACACATCTACATTACCTGTTATATACACATGCCACACACATGCCAGACACACACACACTAATGATGATAATAATGATCAAATAATAGTAATAATAACGACAAATTAAAAATGTAAAAAGACTATATCCATGCCAAAGAACACAGAACTGAAGAAATAAAGGATAATATCCGGAATGTTCTGGATTGCTTACAGGTGACTGAGGACCAGTCTGGTCCCTTTCTAGCTATCTATTCAGCTGTGGTGTAACCAAATAGAAATCAGCCAGAAGTCTCAGCCATGTGATCATGTGAAAGGCATTTTCTGCCCTTAGAGTTCATTTGATTCATTTGAAAACTGCTGTTCTGGGGGCTAGAGATGACACAGTTTTCATCCCTGAAAACACCATGATCCAGTAGGGCAAATGGATAGGCCCCCAAACCGAAGCAACAGTTAAAACCATCGAAACAACACAATCATAATGTCCACGAGAATGTGAGGTAGTAGTGAAACCTGTGTGAAGGGATGAGGAAAGCTTCTTGGAGGAAGGAATGTTGGAAGATGCAAAAATAGCTTCAGTCAACAGAGAGACAAATATTCCATTCAAAAGAAAGACAATAGCCAAATCTGCAGGATAATTTGTTGACATGGACAACTCATAAAACATGCAAAATTCCAAATTAAAATGAAAAAAATATTCATGAAAATAGTTTCTGATCAGATGCTTGTGTACATACAAGGCTATCTGTGTGTCTTCCTGCAGCAGCTCAGCTCCAAAGCAACAAGTCTTAGGATTTCCCATGCCCAGGACTTGAACAGGAGTCTTAGAAAAATGCAGAGTGTGATCAAGTCTACCATGGTGGCAGGACCTGAGAGTCGGTATTTTTACCATGCTCCCAGGTGATATGGGGGCTGCTAGTCTGCAGACCACTTTGTAGAGATGGATAGATAGCGAGTGGGAGAAGAGCATGTGTTGGGGCTTAGCCATTCAGGCACCATGTGGATGTTAGTAGGGGGAGCTTGTGTGCCGTGGGCTAGAAGGGATGCTGATAGGCAATAGGCAGCAATGTTTTTAAACAGAGTGGTGGCAAGATTCCATCTGTGTCCGGTGACACGGTGAAGAGTGGCTGGAAGTGTGGGGACAAGCCGCGGGGTGAGAGCCTGCTGCCATAATCCTGGCACTGTTCTAAAATGCCTGGACATCACCAGTGGTAGCAGCAAGTACAAAGCAGAAAGAATGGATTACAGGAAGGCTCAGGAGGTAAAACAGCCACGGCGTGCGGGAGGAGAAGAGGATGATGCTTAGGGACCAGCTGTGGAAGAACAAACTTTGGCATTGTCATGGTGATGTCTAGAATGCAGACAGAGGACCTGGTCAGTTGGAGCAGAAAGAGGCCTCGGTTATGATCCAGAACTAAGGTCCAGGAAAGCTGGACTCTGACTGAGATGCACCGGAAAAGTCTCAGAAACAGAGCTGAAGGTGAGATTCCTAATGAGATGGGCCGACACACAGGAAGCCAGCAGCAGTCATATCACAGCGTGCAGGAGCACAGCAAATCCTGCAGAAAGGTTCCCTAGCAGTGGGACTTAGCATTGGAAAGTTCAAGATGGCTTTAGGGAAGTCATTTCAGAAACACTGCAGATGCAGGATCCAGTCAATTTCTCTTTCATGATTCTTGATCATTAAAATACTTATTTGAAACTTGGAAACAGGTTGGCAGCAAAAATTTGGTAGTCACTTTCTTTGGAGTGGGAGTTGGGATAGGTTGACTAGAGGTTTGCTGTTGGATGTTACATCCTTTCCCTTCTTCACCAAGATGAAATTCATGCATATCTAATGTCACAATGTTTATTTCGGGGACTATTATGTATCTCTTCCTTACTTTTGAAAAGTATCTTTCAAAATAGTTTTACGTTTACAGTCAAATCAAAGAGACAGTTACACAGATACCCCAAGTTTCTTCTTCTTTCACACCCCCTTTACTGGCGTCATGGTCTTGCACCAGGTTGACACATGTCTGATGATAAAATCCAAGCCAGCACACCAATGACTGTTTACATTAGGGTTCTCTTTCGGCATCACTTGTTTTGAAATCTAAAAACAGAGGGGATGCACCACCACCCCTTCAGCACTTGATCTTCTTTGACTTTCACTTCCTGGCTGTGATCACTCTGTTGACCATCGACGCTCATGCCGTGGCTGGCTACAAGTGTCCTTGTGCAATGCACAGCACCGTTAATGCTTGCCTGCTTGCCACTCAGCCTTCTTCAGCGGCTCTCCCTCGGTGGTCTGGCTATTACAGCAAGTTCTTAATGTGTGCTCTATCGTTGTGGTAGCATGTGGATGATTGCATGCTCGGCCGACACCAGGCAGGGGCGGCAGGTGCACTGCAGGCCCGTTGTTATGAGTCGGCTGAAGGTTCGGCTGAGGCGGTGGCGGTAAACCTCAGGTGTTCCCCTGAGACACTAGCCTGTTCCAGCTCTTTCCTCAGCGTGTCCCTTTGTCTCATGCTCTGTCCCTCCTAAATGCTTTTCTCTGTGGTTTGATGCAAATGTGGGGCCCGGCTGCTTCTGTAGTCTTGCCGACTCCCTAGGTTAGTAAGGAACGCAGAAGTAGCCATTGCTGAGGGCTTTGCTGCTGGCTTTCAAATGAGAGGTGGTTCAGGGCACTGTGGCAATGGGTCAAGAATGGTTTTCATCATTTAAATTAGAACTATATACATTTCAGTGCAATTAAAATTTCCACGGGTACTTCGGTTTTTCCCCAGTGTTCTGAAAGAAAGCTGCAAGAGGGCCTGGAGAGATGGCTCAGCAGTTAAGAGCACTGGCTGCTCTTCCAGAGGACCCGGGTTCAATTCCCAGCACCTACATGGCAGCTCACAACTGCCTGTAACTCCAGTTTCAGGGAATCTTGAACCTTCACACATACATTTATGCAGGCAAAACATGAATGTGCATGAAATAAGAATAAATAAATTATGAAAATAAGGTGTCAGAGGCAAGATATTATTGTGGGATATTTCTTTACACTGTGTGAAGATGTGTCGTTGTGAATGGTTTAATAAAAAGCTGAATGGCCAATAGCTAGGCAGAAGAGAATAGGTGGGATATCTGGGTAGAGAGAGGAACACTGGGAAGGAGAAAGGCTGACAGCAGCCAGTCATTATTTGTGGGCTGTTGGTCCAAGGAAAGTCCAACAACAAGATATGTACATATTTAATATAAATTAAGTGTGACCCAAGTATAGATTCCAATGGTACACCATCAGTTTCTTACCACCAGTAAAGGTTACAAATACAAACATGCCCTTCCTTTACTTTTTCTGGGCATCTACAGCTTTCTTTGCCACCAGAGACACAGAATTATTATTACTAAGCAGTTTTTATGGTTCTTATCCAATCTAATTCACAGACACTTCACAGAGTGAGAAGACAGCACCCATCAAAACCCAATTGTCACTGAACTTCTGATGATAATGTTCATGGGGCTGGCTGCTCACCTCAGGTGCTCTATGAGGCTCAGGAGGTATCCATGGACATAGGCTTCCCTGGACATACACTCCTCCCCAACAGAAAAGCACAGAGCTCAGCCTGTAACTTCAGCTCCAGCAGAGTTTCCTTTTTTCCAAAAGGTACAACTGAGGAAAAGCGTGTTGGAGGTCCCATTCTGTGAGTTGCTTATCCATCTAGTGGGGCCCTGTGTTGTGTGTTCTTCCTGTTTGACGTGGGCGGCCTTATCCGAGGCAGTAGCTGGGTTGCTCTTTCTTTCAAGCACATGTGGCAATGTGGGTCCCGGATAATGCAGGTAAACTCATGAGTGATTCCTTCTCTGTATTTGCTCTGAATCTTTGGGACCAAGTCCTGTGGACGCATCCTCTCCCGACTGTCTTCTTACTAGCGACACTAACCCACTACTTCTCATTTCTTTTAATCCTGTCCTAGAATTTATTGATGGCTTTCTGATGTTGAGTCTGGAGAAAATTTATTCATGTGCCAATTCAGCAGCTAGCATTTATTAACTACTACAAAATGAGATTTTACCATACAGTGAAGATACTTAGTTGAGTAAGGCATTTGGTTTGTGCCTAAGAGCCGCTTAGAAATGGGGAAGGGGGAGTCATTTTTATTCCTTTTAATCTAAAAGGCTGACATGTCCATCTGGCTGCATTTGGATAGCTTCTGAGGTTTTGGGCGGCTTCACCTAGTGTCCAGCTCTCTGTGCACCCATGGGTAGGGGCCCTCCCTCCTTCACATCTGGGACTTAGAATACGCCCATGGAGACTGGTAATGATTTCCTTCTTGGCTCGGAGAGTTTCCTGGGTTTTCTGACATTGCTCTTCATGGAAGAGGATTGGCCTGGCTGTGAAAACATACCAGTACTTGAATGGATTCTATTGAGAAAAGGAAAAGAAATATATGCCCACATGTGTGGACATAGCAGCTAACTCGACCAGACCTATCTTACACAGCTATTGTTCAACCCTCAGAATGGCCTGTGCCCTGGGCAGGAAAGGAAGAGGCCATCCAGAGAGGCATTTCCTAAGGCAAGATTAAGCAGAGCCAGGGGAGACTGGACTTGGTCAAAAGGAAATGGAGAAAAGTGCTCTGCCTCCCACAGAGGGATTCGGGCAGAAGACAGACCGATGGGAACCTAACCTTGCAGCATCTCAACATAAGCAAAACTCCGGTATCATCGCCCAGCCAGCCAGGGGCTTCTGCAGACCTGAAGGCCTCCACCCCTCACACACACCAAACAGCCAACACAGTCCAGCTCAGGCGGTGCTTCAGCATCTCTTTCCGGGGACACATTGCAGGGCCGAATCTTCCTGCTGCTGGAAGACCTTTCTCATGTCTTACCCGGATCCCTCATGCTACAGCTGAAGCTCGATCCGGCTTGCACAGCTGAAATGGAAGTGGAAAAGACACGGTCACCTTCTTCTGTTTCTGAACCATCCAGGCATGTGATGGCTTCAAAAATAAAAATTTTCCCCCTTTGGTCAGTAGAACCTCTCTCCGAACTGGTAAATTCGCGAAAAACTTTGTCAAATCTTTACACTCCAGGGAACAAGTTGTAATTATCCAACAGATGAAAAGCGCAGCCACAGTACTCCCTCCCCATCTGGTTTGTTCGGGAAAAATCTTTTGCTCTGGACTCTTAATTTCCACCCAGAACACAGCTCACTGCTTAAAGAGCGTTTTGTTTTCTGTTTCTGGAACCCATTGTGTATTGCCCCAGAGACAATGAGCTGGTCATTCAGCTGCAGCCACCAAGTATTAAACTATCCACACAGGTCCACATGAACTCTCAGAGGGAAGAGAAACCCGAGCACCAAGTGTGTCCTGCTGTGTATGCACATGAGTGACTGGGGCCCAGGGCCCACTCTGTCCATTTGACCATCCTTAAGCATTCATGAGCTCTCTCTCAGCTCTGGAGGCTGTCCCCACAGCCACCCTTACACAGTGTGGAACTGTGGATAGTCGTTGGCATGGTCCAGAGGACAGCGAGCCAGATTGGGCGGGGAGAGCATTCCATTATTATAACACAATGCCATAATAGGATACAGAATTCTTTTCATATTAATTCTTATACAAGAGGAATCTTCAAGCTCAACTCTCACACTGAAAAGGGAGGTAGAAGGCAGACAGCTCTTTGTTGTGTTTTTTGAAACCAGAGTTACCATATTCATCTAGCTGAATGGCATGAAGCTCTCTCTCAACCACCCAGCTCAGAACATCTCCTGGTGGCCTTGGCTGCGTGACTCTGAACCTGGCAGCCCATGCTGCTCTTGGGAAACTGGCCCTTCTGGAAGACTGGCTTGTTCTTCTTGCCCCATGACCAGAGTGCTTTTGGGTGTGGTGCCAAAACATCACCAGGCCTCCGACTTGTGCAGCAGGCCAAGCTGATGGGCTGCCAGTTGGTCTCCAAGTGAAGTGTCCCCTTGTAGCCCCCAGCCCGCCACTGCCAGGGTATGGGTGAGAGACTCTCTGGCAGGCCTGAAGGAAGGCAGGGTACCCTCCTCCCTAGGTAACTCTTCCCAAATCTAGCATAGCCTTCTGAGTCTCTTGCTGACAGGCCACCTCATAGACTGGACATGGGTGCTTCGACTCGGAAGCCTGAGTGCTCTTTCAAACTTGACTATGACCCCTTGGGTTTGGTTTCTTACCACACAGTCTGGGTAGACAAGCTGTTGGGCATGAACTAAGCGAGGGGGCAACGTGGAGTGGACACTAAGAGAGGGGTGACCTTTTTTCTTCCTTAAGTTCAGACAATGAGTTTATCGGTCTTTGTAGCCTACTCTATCTCAGTTCAGTATGATATAGGCAGCAGCATGAGTAGAAGTATATCCAAGGAAATCTCTATGAATTCTAATATGCCTATGATGGCAATTTATCTTTAATTCATCTATTACTTATCCACAGAGCAGACATTTATCTAGACTATATAGTGATAGCATGAAATCGCCATATATTTTCAAGGTGAATAAGGAACATTCTCCAAGTCTGTACCCCGTCCCCTGCCCCCTGATTCCCAGAAGCACCTTTCAACTCTTCTGCAAGCAGGAGCTTCCTAGACATCATTGCAGCCTCTCTTCCTGCTCCAGGGAAATGATGACACTTTTTCCACTTCCTGTGAGTTTCTATTTGCTTCTAATGAACGAGACTCCATATGCAAATGCAATTATTTTTCCTCCAGATTTCATCTGCACAACTTGAACACTGGAGTCTATCGGGGTTGTTTGTACAGGAGCCAGGCCTGAATATCAGTGCTGAATACCAACCAAGGAAAATAATAAAATCTATGAAAAATTACCATGGCTAAAGAGGATTATAGCATCCCCTCTCCTCAGGGTACAACTCTGAGGGGTCACCAGCAAGTGACCGTGATTTAATGAAGTGGCACTCCCTCTGATTAGGACAAAGTGGGCCTGGCATCTTCCACGGCACAGCTACCCTGTTGCTGAGCATGCCAGGCAAACGCTGAACGTTCTCCCAGCCTGAGGGAGCTGGCAGTGGACAGTGAGGACATTCCACTGGAAACTGGGCCATCAGGAGCTGGAGACAAAGGCAGCTGATTCAAGTGCACCAAATTGGAGTTTCTCTAATCAAATATATTAAGTTCGCCATCATTCTTGATTGTTTTAATGGGAAGAAGGGGCAGCTGTGCCTTTCATTTTCTGAGCATTTTATTTTGTGCCACGGGGAAAGAGGAAGGGGAGGGGAGGGAAAGTCAGCTGGAAAGGGAAGGGGAATGGAAATGGCAAAGAAAACGACAGGAAACTGATGTCCTTTGTCTTAAAAGTAAAGTGATTTCGCATGCTGTTCAGCGCCACATGGAGAGTTCCCAGAGCTGTCACTCACCGACAATGCCCCAGATAGTCCGCTTATAAAGCGCTCTTACACAGGAGTAGAGAAGTAGCCCGTGAACACACTCAGGGCCAGAGCACTCAGCAAAGAACCCTGGTGACTAGTGTTAAGCAGCTTTGCTTCACTGGCCACATGGAAACCTGCTCAGCAGAATGTTTCCCCCTGGATAGTTGTGCTTTGTACCAGAATTCAGTCTCAAGACACTTAGGGTGAGACTCATCTCCACTCCTTTTGAAACCTTTTGGGCTAAGGGCAGAATCCACAAAAGGCCCCTTTAAACCTTGTGAACATTGAGTTTAAAATCCCACTGAAGAAACCTGGCCCAACTATTTACTGTTTAAATAGCTTAACAGATGGGCCAAGAGAGCCTTCCTGCCCGAAGTGAGCAGTACATGCAACATCTTAGCGTGCACCTTCAGCTTCAGAGCAGAGCCGTGGTGTGTGACATCACTTCCTCAAGTCGGCTGTGTTGCTAACAGGATGAACCTGAGTAAGATAGGAACTGAACGCTCTGCTGTGAAGTCATTTATGTGGGCCCATGGGAGGCAGGCGACTCCAGTAGACACCAGATTAGTACTCAGAGCTGCTTACACCTGAATGCAAGTCTCAGAGGGAGCAAAGGTCTGTGGCCGGCAGCTCTGGGCTCACAGACTCTCACAGGCGAACTTGAGTGATCCAGACTTTGGAAGCTCGTGCCTGTCACAGCCTGAAGGCAGCCTGTTTCTGAGCTGGAATGTGAAGGCAGCTGGCTGAGTCAAAGGGCCAGAGAATAAAAGCCACAGTGTAACACGAAGACCTGATTCACCAGAGAGAAGATGCTATTAGAGCAGACTCTGCTCCTCCAGACGCTTCCTTGGAGACCCCCTTAGACACAAATGAATCTGTTCCTCCTCTGAGAAAGAAGGGTGGAGGCTGCTTTCAGAAAAAAGAAAATGTTATTGGGCTCTCTTTAAATGTCCTCATTTGAGGGGAATTAAAAGGAAATGTCAAAAGGCAGCCTCTCTACACTCAAGGGCATTGTATCAAGTGACACAATGCAGGCGAAATGACGTTCCCATCCTTTGGGGGAGTCTAATAACTCCATCAATCAGCTCGGGCCTCCTGTCATCTACAGTAGGCCTCCAGCCTCTTCAAGTAGGTCCTGTGATTTGTCCCGAGACAGCTGGGTGTAGCAGCAGGCTAAGGAGAGGAAGAGATTTGCCAGTGTAAAGTCTTTTCTACTTTTTCCCTCCCTCCCTCCCTCCC
>CABHPH010101930.1:23733-39921 GCA_902168325.1 Peromyscus nudipes
CCTCCCTCCCTCCCTCCCTCCCTCCCTCCCTCCCTCTATCCCTCCCTCCCTCTCTCCCTCTCTCAGGCACAATCAATGCCCCTTTGTTCTCAGGGCCCTCTTCCCTCTAGGCATGGCCTGAACAGGCATCACGGCAAAGGTCAAAGGAGGAGTTCAGCTCTCAACCTGTTCCTCAGCAGTCCTGAGGGGCTGAGCCTCATCCGCAGCCTGGGAGTCACATCCAGAGCTGGCAGGCTCCAAAGAGGTGTCTGTTGTTCTCATCGAGGGTATGGGTGGTGCTCAGGTGGCCATCTCTCCCTGTCTGTGGCTGGTGCTTGGGGAGTAAGGCAATGCAGAGATCAGTAGAGAATACACAGGGCTAAGAGCAGAGCGACTGATTCCATCAGTGTTCCTGATTCCATCACCAAATTTACCCAGTAAACCTTTGGCAAGTCCCTTTGGCTCCCCGTGGCTCCTTCTTCCTGGCAGAATGTGAGGGTGGGTAAAGATGATGGACCCAGTGTCTTTACGTCTGGGGATGTAAACTCGATACTGCCAGTGACAGCTGAGGACGTGGTACGGGAGACACAGGCTTCCAAGTCAGACAGCCTTCAGTTGAATCCTGACCACACTGCCATATGGTTTTGCTCAAACTGGAAAGCTCCTGTTTCTCCTTTGAGAAAGTATCAGGTTAATTCCTATCTACCACACAAATATATTGTGAGTTTAATGACTGGACTCAGAAGAAAGAATGTGGATGGATGCCAGCACAGAATTCATCTAAAACATCAGCCCTTTTCTGTAACCTGTCAGTGTTGGCTTAATGAAAAGCCACATTCATCCAAAAGCCTCAAAATTTGAAAGAAATCATGTTGCCAATTCATGTCATAAGTTCTAAACACTAATTTTAGAGACAAAGCTGAAAAAAAATCATTTACTGAAAGATGGGATTATAGATTGGTTGATCTTGCCAAGTAAGTTTGTTAATACACAATACCCACTCTCATTTTCTCTCAATTAAAAACTGGTGTGCGCGCACATGTATGTGAGTGTGTGTGTGTGTTCCTGTGCATTCCTGTGTCTGTTTGCATGTGTGTGCCAGTGTGTGTGTGTCGTGGAGCATGTGTGGAGATCAGAGGACAGCTTGCAGGAATTGCTTCTCTCTTTCTCTCTGCTGTGTGATCCAGGGTTTGAACTCAAGTTAGCAGGCTCACATGGCAATTACTTTCAGCCCGTGGGACATCCTGCTGGCCTTATCTCATCTTTTAAAAGGATAAAGGTCATAATGGTCATCATTCTTTACTGGGAAAGGACCCTTATTAAGCTGACATATGTAAAGGACACAGGCTCTTTAAGAACATACAGGTTCCTTTAAAAAATTATTTATGTGTGTGTGTAATGTATGTGTATGAGGGGGTACTCATGCTAAGGTGAGCCTGTGGAGGTCTGAGGACAACTTTGTGGAGCTGGTTCTCTCATCTGACCTTTACATGGGCTCCAAGGATCAAATTCAAGTACCCTGACTTCTGAGCCACCTCATTATGCCAGCCCCAGGTTCCTTTAATACATAAAATGAATGTTTCCTCCATTTTTAGCCTAGTGTGGGTATGGGCATGGGGTGGCTTCTCTGCTCTGTCACCTGTACAAGACTAGGCTTGAGAAGCCTTTTCTGAGGGAGTAGTTAGCTAGCCCATCTCTAGGTGGCTGTGTTCACAGGCTGCAACATTTTGCTTTTCCCCCCTCTTTAACACAGCACCTACACACGTGTGTCACCTTTGTGGCATGGGCTGACACTGTGAACCCAGAACTTCCCAGAAGTGAGCAGAAAAGTCTATAGGATCTGTGCCGTTCCATTCCACACTCTGACTGCCTCCATACTTGGATCCATGTGGAAAGAGCTCTCCTCTTCATATCCCTGAAGAGCAAGCCGAGCTCATTTTAAAAGGTGGGCGCCTCCTTTCATTGGCCTCCATGGCATTTAGGGGTACCTGGGCTATATTGACTCCTCTGGGCACTACCCACACAGAAGGACCCCTGTGAACTCACATGGTGTGGGCGTCTTTGAGGCTCATCAGATACTCCTGGCTCTCCAGCCACACTTCTATCTTGGCCCAATCTTGGAAGAGAAAGGAGGCCATCTGAGTTCATCTGTCCCCTCGCTTCTGTCTTTCCCTGGCAGGATTAGCGTGGGCCCCCCGCTTAGAGAGGACTATTTCTTTTGAGCAGGCGCCTGTTCTGCTCTCATCAGCCGGGAATCCAGCCATTCTCCCGCCTCCACCCCTGCCCTGGTGGAGTTGAGGGCTAATTGGATAGGCTAGATACGAGAAGCTGGACGGCTCCCCACCTCCTACTGATTTGGGTTCTTACACGGAGGCCCCATGTGTTGTGAATTACAGAAATGCCAGCCACACCCACAATGAAATACAAGCTCCAAAAAGCCTTCGAGAGCCAAGTGTAAGAGACTCTGAAACGCCGACTCCGCTTGTGCCGACTCTCTGAGGCCGACTTCCACAAGGCCCATGAACCGGGCTCCTGGCCTTTGCCTGGCATCAGGTTGCCTCATTTCTGATGCTTTTCTTTAACTTTCTGCTGCCAGCAGCTGGGGCTGCGCCAGTGTCGTTTTCTCCCTGCCAGGGCAGGGACCCTTCTCCATGGGAAGTCTCTTGATAGTCAGAAAGAAACACACAGACAACCCCTTAGGCCTAGTATCAAATCTTGCTCTGGTAAGAGATGCCAGTGCCTCTTGGTGGAATCAGAGTCACAATCTGCAGCCTTTTGGAGCTTAGAGAGTGCTTGGGCTCCAGGGTCCCTCCCTCGGGCCAGACGCAGGCATTAAGTCCCATGCTACCTCTCTGCTCATCTGGGCCTGGGTCCTCCAACCCATAGATGGCATCAAGGATGGCTCCCTGCTTTCCGGACCTGTGCTGGTGAGTGGAGGAAGGCAGTGTGGCAGGGTAGCCGTGTAAATGGGCTTTGTCTTTTGGGGTTTATGAGTTTCTTTTTAAGGTGATTTTGACTGCAAAGAACACTGCTTGTTTTCATCGGGGAGACTTCAGTTCTACCAGGGGACTTGTCAAGTGCTGGGAGCCGGCTTGAGGTTGTCTCTTCATGTGGTTCCACGTTCTCAAGCTTCACTTGTTTCTGATGTGGCATCTGTAGCCAATGAAAGCACTTCCCTCCCACTCCTTGCTCTGGCCCCTGTGCAAAGTTATAAAGTGAGAATTTTTTGGGTGTGTGTGTGTGTGTGTGTGTGTGTCTGTCTGTCTGTCTGTCTTCAACATTTCTTCTCTCTGAAATCTCTTGAGGGCTGAGAACACTTCTTCAGTCACTCCAAGGAGCGGCAATGTTGATTTCCTCCTTTGCTCAATAACGGGGTGTATGTGAGGGTGGTGGTGTGGTAGGAAGCCTGATGCGGGAGCCTGGGAGGTGGGAACAGGTGGTCACCTTCCTTGGAAGTATTCCTGAGTGCACACTCATTGTCAGAGACATGATAAGAACAATACTTGTATAAACAGGAACCCAGTCTGCCCTCTACCTGAGGACTTCCAACCTACTTGAGGACAAAGGATTCCACCATCCTCTTTGGTAAAATTGTGTGTGTGCATGCACACATGCGTGTGCACACATGGGAACGTGTATGTGTGCACACATACTTGTGTATGTGTACACTTGTGGGTCTGTACATGCATATGCATGCCCATACATGCCTTTTGTTTGAGACAGGGATTCTCACTGGCCTCCCTCCAGGTGGACTGGGCTAGCTGGATAGCAAGCACCAGAGAAGAGATTCCTTTGTCTCAACCTCCTGTCCTGCCCCTTGTTAAAACCACAAACGCATGCTACTGGGTCTGGCTTTTAACATGGGTTAAACTCAGGTCCTCACGCAGTGAAGGCAAGGGCTCCACCCACTGACCGACATCTTCAGCGCCCCAGTAGCCTCTCTTAAAGGCCACCTCCACTCTCTCAGATGCCAAATCTGAAGATCCTAACCAGTATTCAAGACTGTCACCTCCCTCCAGTTCTGGATCCTATTGACCGTCACACCTTTAAGTCCTTGTTTTATTCAGCAGAGGCCGCTGAACCGGTTAATGCCATGGGGAGTGGTACCACGCCATGGTTAGAAACAGTTCTTTTATCCCAGCATTGGTTCACATTCTGCTCTGATTTGTCATTACTTTGTGACCCAGGTCAGTTATACAGCCTCTCAGGGACACAGTTTCTCACCTATTAGATGGGGAAAATGTCCAGAAGCCAAAGTGGCATAATTTTCAGGCCATCAGGGAAAATGGGAGGTGGGGGGGAAATCTCATCAGCTACTCTTGTTTAAATGATCAGAATGCTTAGCAGAAAAAGGCGTGTTGAGTCACTGTGTAGATTTAGGCAACCACATAGCAGGTCTGGACTCTAATTGCCAGGACCAGAAAACAGGGTGTGGAGGCTGGGACTCCAGGCAGCTGGAGTCTGAGGTGCTAGGTCTATAGGCCGTCAAAGGCTACAGCTAACTGGACTTGAAGCCAGAAAGGCCTTGTCCTAAGATGACTTCGGAATCCAGCAGGAGGTTCACAGCTTTTGAAGAGGGCACAGATTTCACAAAAGGAAGAAGCATTCTAAAACAAGGAAATAAACCAAACGGAATCATGCCAGGCACATCTTCCTTGGTTCTGCTGGCAAAAGGCATAGGTGTGGTGCCCCATTGGGGTTGACGGCCATTTTCAGGTGCAACAGAGATGTTGAGGTTTTGCTTAACAAATTAAAGGTACACAGAGGCGCACACTCTCAGACCTTTGGTGGTGTTGAGTTTCACGTATGTGGTGACATATGGTAATCAATGGAGGTCTTTCCCTGATCCAATTAATCTCTGAATACACCAAAACTTTCCAATTGTGCCTCATAACTAATGAGTGACTTACAGACTCCTTCGCATGATTGACTTGTGGGCTATAGACAGAATGGGCTACATGTTTGGGTCCCTCTCCTCAAATTTCTATGCTAAAATCTTCACCACCAAAGCCAAAGTAACCTTTGGGAATTGACTAAGTCATGAGGTCTGATTTCTCATGAATTAGACTAAGATCCTATAAACGAGACCTCAGAGAACTTTCTCCTTCCTTCCACCATAGGAGGACACAGTGGCAAGCTTACTGGGTGTGGGTGAGGAAATGGTCCAAGCCGGATACAATATTTCACTGACTCTTTGATCTAGGACCTCCAGCATCCAGAACTTCAAGGTATACATTTCTGTTGTTTCTAAGTCAGTTGGTCATGTGGTATGTTACCATGACAGCTGGAACAAACTAACATGTTGTTCTGTCTCATGAGCCCCCACTTGGAACATATTATCTCCTCAGAAAAGCTTGATTATGCTTTTACTGTGGTGATATATTGTGTACCCTAATAAAATTTGCCTGAAGATCAGAAAACAGAGCCAGCCACTAGATTAAACACAGAGACCAGGCAGTGGTGGCACACACCTTTAATCCTAGCACTTGGGAGGCAGAGATCCGTCTGGATCTCTGTGAGTTCAAAGCCACCCTGGACTACATGAGATTGACTCAGTCTAGGAGAGAAACAGAGCCAGGCAGTGGTGGCACACAACTTTAATCCCAGTACTTGGAAGTCATATACCTTTAATCTCAGCACTTGAGATCTCATACTTTGGGAAGCCCACACACCTTTAATCCCTGCACTGGAGAGGTTGAGACAGGAAGTGACATGGCAGGTTGGAGAAAGGTATACAAGGCATGAGGAGACAGGAACTAAAGGCTTTTTGGCAGAAGCTTCCCCTTCAGCTAGAGGCTTTTTTGGCTGGAGCCTTTCGGGTGAGGACTCAGAGACATTCAGTCAGAGGATTTGTGGAATTGGTGAGGTGAGGCATGGCAGTGGCTTGTTCCTTTGTCTCTCTGATCTTTCAGCATCACCCCAATATCTGGCTCCAGGTTTTTTATTATAAGACCATTGGAAATTCAAGCAACAACTACAGTTTGAGCCTACTCTACCTTGAGCCTTAGCTGTTCCCTCTTTTGTCTCTTGGAGTGGTTAATCTCCCTCCTTATCAAGAGTCTTTTTGTGATTCCATCTTCTTGAAGAGCTTTCCCACTATTGTCTCAAGGAAAGCTCCCATTGGGTTAAAGCAATCCATGTCTATCTTTGTAATTGTGACTTTTCCCGCATCCCCCAATTGTTGACTTAAAGTGCCTGTGAGTTCCTGGGGGCTAGAGCTTCTCTTGTCTCACATCCTTAGTTACATAATATGGATAATAGAATTGTTACTGAATAAAAAAAAAGCCATTATACAAGCCCCAAATACATTGTTTGCTTTAACAAGGTATTAAGATATACTAAGAGACTGGAGACAGCCCCTAACCTTGAGTAGTTAATCTGAAAGAAATGAAAGGATCCATCTGGCGATGCTTTAAAAAAGCATTCAGGATTTTAAAACATGCCAGGTTGACCTAGGCAGCGAGCTTATGTGGTCTTATACTTAATTCTCTATTCAGAACCAACTGATCTGCAGTGACAAATTCAGACCCTTGAGTTCCTACCTATGTCTCCCAAATGAAGTTCTGCAGGGTGGGACCTGAAAATAGACACCATTCCCATGCTTGCTTGGTCATTCTGAGAATCCGTGTAAAGCTGTGGAGTGGAGGGTGGAAGGCCTGTGGCCACTTTCCTCACTGCTATGATGGAATGCCTGAACAGAAACATTTCAGAGGAGAGCGGTATCTTGAGCTAGGGTGTAAGGGGGTGTAGTCTATCATAGTGGGGAAGTTAACGTAGTGTGGGGAGTTTGTGGTATAATGTGTTACTTCTCAATGGACAAGGGAGCAAAGAGAGCTAGGGCAGAATTGACTGGGCTGCAACCCTCAAGGCTCACCTCCATAGGGAGCCACTTGCTCTGACGTAGGCCCCACTTGCTAAGGATTCCGCAGCTTCCCTATACATCATCACTAGCTGGAGAGCAAGTGTTCAAACATATGAGCTTGTGGAGGACATTTCACATTTCAACCACAATGCTGAATGGAAGATTGAGATGGAGAGAGGAGGCTTAAGGACGAAGTTTTTACAGCTGAAGAACGCTAAGCTGTGCACAGCACAGGCCATCGTCGGAGAGCAACTTGACTTTCGAATCGAACCTCTCTCCTGCTTCCTTCCTTCTGTGATATTTGAAACATTTGGAGCACAAGGAAGAGAGCCAAGAATTTCTGAATGTCATATTATGCCACCTGGGTATTAGAACAGGGGCCATAGACATGAGCAGTCAACACAGCTTGATGGGAGGGAGGGTGGATGTTATTAGAATGTCCTCACTGTGGAAGGAGGAGGAAAGACCCATGCCACTCAGTCTGGGAACAGAAATAAATAGACCACCCTGCAGGGCCCTGAAAAAACAGGCCTCCTGGGGTTTTGTCTCTTTTGCTACTAAAAGAAAACAGACGATAAATAGACAAAATGAATTCTGGGCCTTCTAAACCCAGGGCCTCCATTAACTTGGGGAGACCTTTCAGGTTGGAAGAGTGGGGAAGGGATGTGAGGCTGTGGGAGCTTTGGGGTCTCTCACGTGTTGGAAGGAAACCAGTGTCTTCTGTGGAAAGCAGGGCTCAGAGGGGGACAAGACATCGGGCAAGACATCACTGTTTTTTTCTCCGGCCCCATGAGAGGATCAGCCTGCTCCTGCCCGGGTCCCTCAGCTTACAGTTTTCTCCCCGGGATGAACTGTGGTTGGGTTATTGTAGAGTGGGAAAGCTCTGTGTGGTAACTGAGGAGAGAAGGAGGGGAGTGGATGATCAGTCAGTCTTGTCAGAGTGGTCAGCTGACGGGTGACTCACGTCCATCTGGGGCTAAAAACAGACTTAGCGGGAAAAGCTGTCCAAGGTACCACAAGGCAAGAAATCAACAAACACGGGCGGAGCCTTCAGTTTATCTCACCTCTGAGAGGAAAGGCAAACAGGAAAACTGAATCTATGGGACCACCTGGCTGAGGAAAAGACTGAGGGATGTGTCTCCACTGCAGAAGGAAAGAGTTGTGATCTACTTCATTTTATTTATTTACCTTTGTATGTCTTGAAACTGATAAGGAGACAGAAAAATCTAGGAAGCAAAGGTGGGAACTGATGGCATGTGTTGTTTTTAGTCATTTTTCTCAATGCTAAAATGAATTAGACGGATTCTTTGTATTCATGTGCACACACACACACACACACCCACATATGCTCACTCCACTCACACACTCACTCACACTCACACACACTCCTTTAAGCCTGTCCTTGAAATTTAAAGTAACTTTAACTACTGCAGGATTCTCCTCACACTAAGGCCATTGTAATGAAATTGTAACCCCTGGCAATGACACTTGTAAGATGTGGCAGGATGCAGTGATCGATCAGTATTTACTGCGCAAGGGCTTTACAACTCATTTGCTCTGAAATAACCTGTGATAAAGTTCTGTATGTGACACAATTTTCAACTCCCTCTTGCCCTCCCAACACCTTTATATTCAAACCAATGCAATCTAGAATCCAATTATATGTTACAAGGAAAGCTCGCACATAAACTATGTTCTAGCTCAAGTAAACTCTGTTTGTGTTTCCCAGTTATAATGTAGTAGAGAGAGACCCCACAAAACAGAAATAAGGAGTGACTAGTGATATTGCTAAAGATTTTTCAGATTTTGTGTGGGGTAATTTTAACTAAACATTTGTAATTTATTTCTCTGTTTTTCTGAACAAACTTTTAGGGTTAGAGTTATCACACACAAGTTTGCCAGGTGTGTGTTATTAGCTATTTGTTGAATCAGTGCATTTCTTAAAACCAGTTCTTTAAATAGCCAGGTGTCCCCTTTCTGGTGGTGCATAAGAAATACAAACATTGACACCAGACAGGTCTTCCTGACCCTGGAAGATTGACAGCCAAGGCTATGTTATGTTTACACTCAGATAAGAACAGCTTACCTCTCTGACATGCTGTGTCTGCGAGTTTGAAACCTAACCCATGACTTGGGTTTTCTAGTATAGAAAGACTTAATGTGCCTGTGGCCACTCTGACCTTTGTTCACACACAGACAGGTGAGAGCTTCCCTTTTGGTTCAACTATTTTATCCTGCTCCTCTTGGAACCATGTTCCTGGATCTGCCTTTGATAAGGGCCTGTTGTATTTCTAAAGTGGGCCATTCTGGAGTTCTAGGGCACCCCATGATATTTTTACTCTGGACATATTCTGGATTGAATTGTGCTTCCCTTTCTCCAACCCATATGCTGAAGCCCTGACACCCAATGTGAGCACAACAAGAGTCACTTTCTTTTACTTTACTTTTTTTTTTTTCCTGCTTTTGTAGTGATGGGTATTGAACCTAGGCAAGTGTTCTACCACTAAACAATACCCACAGCACTTTCTTTCTTTCTTTCTTTCTTTCTTTCTTTCTTTCTTTCTTTCTTTCTTTCTTTCTTTCTTTCTTTCTTTCTTTCCTTCCTTCCTTCCTTCCTTCCTTCCTTCCTTCCTTCCTTCCTTCCTCCCTCCCTTCCTTCCCTCCCTTCCTCCTCTCTTCCTTCCCTCTTTTCTTTCTTTCTTTCTTTCTTTCTTTCTTTCTTTCTTTCTTTCTTTCTTCCTTTCTTTCTTTTTTCTTTTCTTTTCTTTTTTTTTGAGACAGAGTCTTACTAAGTTTCTTAGGCTAGTCTTGTATTTACTCAGTTGCCCGGGTTGGCCCTGAATTTGTGATCTTCCTGTATCAACCTCCTGAGGTCTGGTGCAGAGAAAACCCTTAAGAGGAAATTTAGGCTGACTAAATTCTTAAAGGTGAGATCTTAATCTGAAAGGACTACTGGCTACAAGAAGAGCAGAATGGGGCTGGAGAGATGGCTCAGTGGTCCAAAGGTCCTGAGTTCAATTCCCAGCAACCACACAGTGGCTCACAACCATCTGTAATGAGTTCTGATGCCCTCTTCTGGCCTGCAGGCAGACATGTAGGCAGAACACTGTGTAAATAATAAATAAATAAATAATCTTAAAAAAAAAACTAATTAAAAAAAAGAATAGCAGAGGGCAGGACTTGAGAGAGACGGCTCAGTGGTTAAGAGTACTGGCTGCTCTTGCAGAGGACCTAAGGATCTACACGGTGGCTCACAACTCCAGTTCCAGGGGATCTGATGCCCTCCATGGGCACTATACACACATATCTACTCATACATATAAAATAAAAATAATAATAAAAAAAGGGCAGAGGTTCCCCTCTTTGCCATGAGAACATAGCAAGAAGTTACTGTCTGAAAACTGGAAGCAGCACCCTTGCCAGCATCCTACCTGCCTGGTACCCCAGTCCTCCAGCATCCAGAGCTGTAAGAAAATAAATCTCCATTGTCTAAGCCACTCACTATGGTATTTTGTCACAACCTCAATACTAACACAGATATGAAGTGCTGTCAAAGGACTGCCAAGGGGCAATTTCTTCAAGCAGAAAGCATCTTGTTCCTTTCTAGTCCATCCTTAAAACAGCATTCTCTGCTCCTTCTTCCATGATGTTACTTGTATTCACACAAACACTAACATTCTTTCTGTTACTAATGTAGAACATTTATCAAAGTCTCACAATAGGCCCAGCTCCGTACTCATGGTTTCTGTAATGCTTGTTTCTTGGGAAAGACACTGGTTTGAATTAATTAAAATCATTAATCTTCATAACAACTCAGAGAGGTTGTTAATATTTCCACCCCCCATTTCATATCCACTACAGTGATGATTAGGAAAATTTAGTCAGGCAGGTAGCAGAGGGCAGATTTGGACCTCGAAAGCTTGGTTTCAGTACCCTTGATGTTAGCCACTTATTACGCTCCCATGAGGAGCCTGTGATATCTTTTAAACCACCGTATGCACTTACAAAGTAGGTGATATTAATCTTGCTGGCAGAGAAACTGAGGCACAAAATGTCCATGTAATATTCCCAGCATCAAGCATTCAAACCTAAGCTCTCCAGCCAATGCCAGAAGCTTCTAGCCTTACCATCTACATGGGTCCTAATTTATAGGCCGTAATGCTGGAGATAGTTTGTTTCCTGCAGACGATGTCTAAGAAGGAGTTTCCATGAAAAGGCCAATGCATGTGAACAGCTCCAGGAGGTTGGGGTGCGTGCTTGCCGGCAGTAGACAGGGTTGGTTATGCCCTCTTGGCCGTTGGCCCCGGGTCCCAAATCTACACCCGGCTGTATTCCGTGTGCTTTACCAGAGATTCCCATCTCAGAGGCAGGGCTCTGACTCAGACAGAGTCCGTGTGTTTGGAGTCAAAGCATCTTTGTCTGACACTGGAGCAACTTTTCTCGTTCAAAGTCTGCCATGCACCTGCAGCTTTCCCATTAAACTGCCTGCCGAATCAGGAATAATGATTCTCAGGGGGAAGAGATAGTATTTGCATTTGAATTAATGTTGAGTTCAGAGTCACAGATTCCTCATCAAGAAGGATTTAGAGCAATTGCTGATATCCTGGGGATCTGTGACCAGCTCATTATTTTCATCTCACAGGGTAGTACTAGAATTCTTAATTTTTTTCAAGCCTCCTTTCAAAAGTTTGGCTCTTTTTACCCCCATGATCATAATTATAATAATTTTGAAACATCAGTCTGCTCAGATATCAAGGTGTTGAATGGATAATTTCACTTTAATGAATTTGTCTCATATGGGCTTATTTTCCACATCTGTCCTGAGTTGAATAGCTAACTGGTTAATATGAGAACTGTTCCGTTTCATTAGCTTCTCCCTGTTGATTTCCTTGAGGTGGAACTGATGCTCCGCCAGTTGTGAGCCCTGTCAGCGCTTTCCTTTTAAGCAAGCCTGGATCCAAGCTCTATTGGAAGACACCGATGCCAAGGAAGAATAAAAAAGCAAATAATCTTTTCATCTAGACAGACTGCAGGATTCCACATACCCAGTGGCTTCTGCGAGATTAGCAAGTGTTTGTTACGGACGTCATAAACTCTGTACCCAAGACCATCCTGGGCTAACTATTCAGAGAAAGACACACATCCCTGACAAGGACGGGTGTGAGTGTAGGCAAGGTGAGGGAAGGAGGGCTACCTGGTGAACTCGGGAAGGGAGGGGGTAAGAGAAGAGACTAGGGCATCATGGGAACTTGGAAGCTTTGTTTAAATGGCTTCCGTTGAGTTGAAAGCTTTACAGTATCTTATAGAGACTGCATCTTGGCTATCGTGTGGCCCAGGAGAGTATTTTGGAACGTAGTTTCAAGTAAGATGGGGTCAGGCGATGACACAGTGTCCTGGAAGAAGAAGAGGAGGTCGCTTGCCTTCCTGGACCTCCCAGTTCAGCTCAGATGGAGAAATGATCAGTTAGGACACTCTGGGCTGTGAGAGAAAACCTAAGCCATGCAGGAGGAAGGAGCCGTCCCATCCCTCACAGCAGGGAGGACAAGTGTACTTCGGTGGTTCTGTCATGAAAATCTATCTGCTCTGCTGTCCTTTGTTTAAGAAAATCCTTAGTCTTTGTTACTCAGGGTTGAATGATGAGCACTGAGAAACACTGAGGTGGCATTTTTTTTTATTTGTTTGTTTTTATCACACCCCCAGCGTGGGTATAGCAGGAAAGTCTCCACACATGACAGGAACAGTCTTCACCTAGGGTTTGGTTGGCTGAATAGGCCTTGTCTTGCGTTGGGACCTATAATTGCTACCAAGGGAAGGTCGTGAGCTTTCTGAAATCCTAGCCCCAGAACCAAGTACTGGCAAGAGGTATGGATAAACTCCATCCTGATGGGTCAGTTGGTGCCAGGATCATTATGTTGTGGGCTGTTTGGGCTGTGGAGAGCCAGGATGGTAACTAGAGAAATGAAGGAAGGAATGGAGTGTGTGAATCAGCTTTCTGTCACCGTGACAACATGCCTGAGATGATCAGCAGGAAGGGTACCTTTGACTCACGGTTTCCGAGGTTTCATGATCACTTGACTCTGTCGTTTAGGGCCTGTGCACAACACACCATGAAGGGAAAGAACAGAGAAGGGGGTCTGTTTACCTCGTGGTGTATAGGAGCCAGGGGTTGGGGAGAAGGGAGGAAGAGGCTTGGGGACCAATATCCTTTAAAGGTCATGCCTTCTGTTTCCTAACACAGCTCTCCCGGGCCCCACATCCTAAAAGGTCTGCCATCTTACAGTAGCGCCATGGACTTGGTTCCAAACCGTCACCACACAAGTCTTGGTGAAACATTAGAGGAATGAACTTATCACGGAGGTAAAGATAAAGGGACAGTAGTCACTCTGCTAGTCCTCATTGGAGAGTGTCACCAGAAATGCTTTGAGGTGATGAGATTATCTGATGTCTAGTAGGACCAAAGTAGACCAACTTCCCCTAAGGATGTGTTCATGATGTATACAACCAAAACAATGAAACCAACCAGAAAATAGAAGGAAACACCGAGAACTCAAGCTATCAGGAAGAAGTAGGGTGTGTATGCATCTGCACACCAAGTCTATTCTGTGTGTGCCCTGCCCCATGTCCTCCAAGCCTTCAGAGGGCTGGATCCCTGACACCCCAAGGGGTTCAGAAGAAAGTGAAGCATGAGCATCAGCTTCTGTGTGAGGTGACTTCCTGCCTGGGCAAATTGACTCTCCGGCAGTCACACCCTTCTCTGTGCATTTTGTTGATTTTTATGTTCTTTATGTCAAATATGCTTTTTTTAAAAAATTACTCTTAATCACCAGGGAACATTTCTACATTGTCCTTTTCAGTTTACTGAATGGTACCAGCGATGGAATGTTGTCTCTTTCAGCGGAAGGTTTGGAATGTAGGCAGAAACAGCAACTTTCCCCCAGGTTATGGTGTATTTGTGTTATCGGTTTAAGTTTTAAGTAGCTATGAAATTGATGACAGGTGTTTGAAGATAAGCTCGATGTGGGCAGAGTTACAGGGTGGGCTCCAGCGGGACGATCTTGAGGCAGGCCTTCTGTCCAGGAACAGATGTAACACAGGCTTTCTGAAAATCCAAACTTGAACTTGGGATTCAGAAGACAGTAATGTTGAGGAAGGAGGCGGCCATGGTGGAATGTGCAGCGTGGCCTGTGCTAGATTTGAAGCCCGGCTGAATAACAGACGGCCTTGAAGGAAAGTCAAGAGCTCTGATATCTGAGGACAGGGGAGAAAAAGATGATGCTATTGTTTTGACCTCATGGCCCCAAAAGGTTCTTGGATTAGAGGTTTCATCCCAGTCCTGCTGCTGGGAAGTGTGGAATTTTTAAGAAGGGGATTGTTGGGTAACTCCCCTTTTTCTTCTGAGCCACGGGTGAGCAGTGTTGCTCTGCCATGTTACCCCCATGATACACTTTTTCTTAAGAGACCCCAAAAGAAATAACGCCAATTAAATATGGACTGGGACATGTAAAATGGTGTGCTGAAATCTATCTTTTCTCTATAAATTGGTTATCTCAGGTATGCAGTAAATTTGATTGGGCGGATTAGAGAATCATGTCTTTAGATGTGTCTATGAAGGTATTTCCCGTGGCAATTAAATCATGAGACTGTAGCATAATGAATGTATGGATCCCTTGATGGATTCATAACGTGATAATGTGGTGATATATTGTGTACCCTGTGGCATTGTTTGGTGCTGGTGAAAAATAGGAGTTGGGTTCTAGTCGGGGGAAATAAGGTTACTAAGGTGTATTCTGGAGGGGGCACTATCTGACCGTCACCCCTTCCTGAATGCTTCCCCCCTTTCCGTTCCTGGGTGGGCTAGGAAGTGAACAGCTCTCCTCTATGACTTGCTCTTGACTCCATGATGTGTTTGCCCAAGTGAATGAGTGAAAGAAACAGTGGACAGGGACCCTCTGAAGCTTGAACCAAAGTGAATTTCCCCCACGTGTCTGTCAGATACGCTGGCCCAGCAATGACAGAGGTAAATCATTTATCGGGTGTTTGCTACAGTGATGGGAAGCACACAGCAGAATGGGTCATGTGGGGAGTCTATGAGGCCTTGGGGCTTGAATCCTTGTGTATCTTCCTTTTTCTAAAATGGCAACCAAATTCCTGTGGCATACCCCAGTGGCCCTCCAGGAACCCACAAAGTCGTTCCCGTCATGAAATATGTGAGGATGGCACCGTGACCATGGGCAGCAAGCACCGAGGCATCCCAGGGTGAGGGAGCTCCTGATGGCACAGAAAAGGGCTGACAGAGATTGGAGGACCTCGCTGAAGAGACGTGGAGAACAGTGGAAAGAATGGAAGACCCCAGTTAGTGGCACAGAGGCTTCGAAGTCTAATGCTGCTCTGATTAATCTCAGCTTCTTGACTAGAAACATCCGGACGCTGGACACGGCTTTCCAAGGTCTGTCCTGTGTACTGCGGCACTGTAGCATGTCCCTGGCTGTGACTTACTAAGCATCTGTAATGTCTTCCCTCTCTCAGTGAAAGGAAGGAGCTGACTAACAAAGCTAGCTCCTGAAACTCATCAGTTGGCCTGTTGAGATGTGTAATCCTCACCTGGGGACAGCTAGAGTTAAATAGAGTGCAAGCGTCGTCGGAGTCGCAGGTTATCAGATGGGTCGAGCAGCTTCATCCTGAGAGCCCCAGGCGGTGACTTACCACTGAAGAACGAAGTTTGGACCCAAGTGTAAGGAAACTTGAAGAAGTGATTTCAGGACAAAGAAGCATCTGGATTTAAAAGTTTAGCCTCTTTACGAAAAACACAAAACAACACAGCAGATTGAGAATTGAATTGGATGTAACAATTTATAATAAAATAACAACAGCAATAGTGGCAACACCAAACCTCAAGAGCCTATCGTGTGTGTTTATTGATAGTAATGCGGACGGCGGGTTAGAGCAAGCAGCTTTTGTGGACACCATTTATATCCACTTCATCACCCCTCAGATCTCCTGTAAGAATCATCTTCATTTTTTTATTTTTATTTTTTTATAATTTAATTTAATTTTACATATCAGCCACGGATTCCCTTGTTCTCTCCCCTCCCCCCTTCCCCTCAGCCCACCCCCCATTCCCATCTCCTCCAGGGCAAAGACTCCCCTGAGGATTGAGTTCAACTTGGTAGATTCAGTCCAGACAGGTCCAGTCCCCTCCTCCCAGGCTGAGCCAAATATCCCTGTATAAGCCCCAGGTTTCAAACAGCCAGCACATGCGCTGAGTACAGGACCCGGTCCCACTGCCTGGATGCCTCCCAAACAGATCAAGCTAATCAACTGTCTCACTTATCCAGAGGGCCTGATCC
>CABHPH010101930.1:40021-57617 GCA_902168325.1 Peromyscus nudipes
CAACCCCATTCCCATCTCCTCCAGGGCAAAGACTCCCCTGAGGATTGAGTTCAACTTGGTAGATTCAGTCCAGACAGGTCCAGTCCCCTCCTCCCAGGCTGAGCCAAATATCCCTGTATAAGCCCCAGGTTTCAAACAGCCAGCACATGCGCTGAGTACAGGACCCGGTCCCACTGCCTGGATGCCTCCCAAACAGATCAAGCTAATCAACTGTCTCACTTATCCAGAGGGCCTGATCCAGTTGGGGGCTCCTCAGCTATTGGTTCATAGTCGATGTGTTTCCATTCGTTTGGCTATTTGTCCTTGTGCTTTTTCCAACCTTGGTCTCAACAATTCTCGCTCATACAAACCCTCCTCTTTCTCGCCAATTGGACTCCTGGAGTTCCACCTGGGGCCTGGCTGTGGATTCATTTTGTTGATGAGGAATCTGAGCAACCGGCTACTCTTCACGGCAGAGGCAGGCAAAACCCATTTCTGTCCAGTTTGAAAGATTGTGCCACGTCCTCCATAACCCATCTGTCTTAGTTGGGGTTACTGTTGCTGTGAAGAGACACCATGACCACAGCAGCTCTTATAAAGAAAACATTTAATCTCACTTACAGTTTCAGAGGTTCAGTCCATTATCATCATGTTGGGGAGCATGGCAGCATGCAGGCAGATGTGGTGCTAGAGCTGAGAGTGCTCCATCTTGCAGGCAACAGGAAGTCAACTGAGACACTGGGCTGTATCCTGAGTATAGGAAACCTCAAAGCCTACTCCCAGTGACACACTTCCTCCAGCAAGGCCATACCCACTTCAACAAAGCCACACCTCCTAATAGTGCCACTCCCTATGAGACTATGGGGGTCAATTACATTCAAATTGCCACACCATATGAGACGAATGTGGGGTGCATGATGCACAAAAACTCCCATGAGATCTGACTTATCATGTGTGATACTGTGTGTATTATATATGTGTACAGATACCACATATGTGTACAGAGAGATGGTAACATATGGGACCATGTCACAAGGCAGCTGATATTTCCATGGGTCCTCTGGATCCCTCATTTCTGTTTTTTTTTTTTTTTTTGTTTGTTTGTTTTTTTGATTTTTGTTTTTTGAGCCTGAGCATCTCCAGCAGTTTTGGGTGTAAGAGGGTGTGGCAGCAGGCAGCAGGTAGGCAGTGTGCTGTGACTGGGAAGGGTCTGTGGATGGGGAGGGGCTGGGAGCTCTCTGGCCCGAGACAGGTTCTCTGCAGCAGCTCCCTTCCATCATTAAAATGCAGGTTCTGATCAGGAACCTTCATGGGAGAGGCACCGAGCTTCCAGAACGTCCCAGTGTCAATGGCCTGCCAGCAAGCCAGTCCTCCACACAGGAGTCTACAAGCTCCAGGGACAAGAACTTCACTCTTTCGGAAGTTTTCACTGTAAAGTAAGCCAATTAACAAATAAGCTGGCTATAGAGGAGCTTCAAGTTCAAGAGAGCTGAAGAAATGGTGCTAAGATAACCTCTGCTCTGGCAGGAGGCAGGGAGAAAGGATAAACAGGACCCCTCCCTGCCTGAAAACAGAGAGAAGGCTTTAGCAAATAAGAGAAGAGCTGTGGAGAAGTATGTAAGATTTATTTCCTCATGCAGAAAATGGCAAACATATGGAACCTATGTTGCTTCTAAACAGTGGTAGATTATAAACCCCAAATGCCATAAATGAAACAGTTCATCATATAGTTGAAGCTCATTGAGGATAAGGAGTCTTATCTTTTTGTTTGTTTGTTTTCGAGACAGGATTTCTCTGTGTAGCTTTGCACCTTTCCTAGAACTCACTTTGTAGACCAGGCTAGCCTCAAACTCACAGAGATCCACCTGCCTCTGCCTCCCAAGTGCTGGCAGAAGTCTTATGCTGTGGGATGGTCTGTATGTCAAATGTGTGCTCTGATTGGTCAATAAATAAAACACTGATTGGCCAGTGGCCAGGCAGGAAGTATAGGCGAGACTAACAGAGAGGAGAATTGAGAGAACAGGAAGGTGGAGGAGACACGGCCAGCCGCCGCCATGACAAGCAGCATGTGAAGACGATGGTAAGCCACGAGCCATGTGGCAAGGTATAGATTTATAGAAATGGATTAATTTAAGATGTAAGAATATTACATTTAAATATTAATTTAAGATGTAGATAGCTAGAAGCCTGAGCCATTAGGCCAAACAGTTTAAATAATATAAGTGTCTGTGTGTTTATTTTATAAGTGGGCTGTCAGACTGCCGGGGTTTGGCGGGAGCTGGAGAGAAAATTCTCCAGCTACAGTCTTATCTTAAATAATTTACTCT
This sequence comes from Peromyscus nudipes, assembly GCA_902168325.1. Taxonomy (NCBI): domain Eukaryota; kingdom Metazoa; phylum Chordata; class Mammalia; order Rodentia; family Cricetidae; genus Peromyscus; species Peromyscus nudipes. Next base: position 42,328 of record CABHPH010101930.1, read on the forward strand.
AACTTTTGACATACATGTGAACTCAGTTTTCTAAGACAAAAATGAAGACTTGTGATTCACAGAAAAGTCTCCCTCTTCCTCTCTCTTTCCCTTCCCTTCTCTCTCTCCCTCACCCCCTCTCTTTTCCTGGAAAATCCAGTGTGGATGCTAGATTACTAATACTTCCAGGGGTCTGGGGTGTTTCTGAGAACCAAGTGTTAACCGTTGGACGTGAATACTGTACCGGGAGGCAGAAGTTCAGTGTCTGTCTCTTTGTATCCTCCACTGGACAATTCCTGACTCACCCTGCTAGGGGCCCCACATGGGGATGAAGAGTTGCTGTGCTGTTCTGTATTCCTGAGGCGGGTGTTTAGAGTCTCAGCCCTTCATACCCCCAACGCTCAGTCCACTGTGTGTACTGACATCACTCTTGTAGTCTACAAACCTCTGTAAATGCTCCTATGTGGTAACTGGGTAAAGCATGTATTTGGAGAGGCGCTAGGAAGGATGTGGCCCACAACTGGGGAGCACTCAGGTTGGATGGGTCATGTGTAGACGAAATTTTAAACGGTCTTATTAAATAAGAAACACAGAGCCAAATACAGAGTTAAAAGCCCAAGAGATCAGAGCACTAGCAAATAGCCTTTAGCTTACCACTTGCTGCCATCCTTCCCCTGAGAGAGAGAGAGACCTTCTCCTGTGTGACCTTTTTATTGCCTTTCTGTTCTGCCTTCTCATGGGCTCTAAACCCAACCACATGACTTCCTCATCACTGCCTGTCTATACAGACCTCCAGGTCTCTATGGTTGGTACTGGGATTAAAAATTCAGGTCAGCTTGCTTGGCTGTGTCCTTGCTTTCCACATTCAAAACATCTGATATTCCTCAAACCTCTTGAAATTGCTTCTCCTATCCACATATCAACATGGCCATGAGACTCAACATTAATCGTGTCTCTGATCCAATCTTCTAAGGGTACAGATCTTGCCTTTAATGACCTGATTATTCTCTTGCATGCTGCATTCATGTTCTCAAAAGCCAAAGATTCGATTATTATCTGGCTAGCTTCTGAATTTGGGACCATTCTATTTACTGCTGAAGTCAGTCTTTGTAAGAAATCCGTGAAGGATTCTTTTGGGCCCTGTATAACTTTTGTGAATGACTCAATTTTCTTTCCAGCTTCCTCAATTCTGTCCCATGCATTCATGGCTGCCATCCGACATAGAATTAGGGTTTGGTTATCATATAAACATTGTCTTTGTATTTTAGCATATTGGCCTCCTCCAAGAAGCCGATCCTGGGAAATTTCCACACCTCTAGCCCTCCATTGACTTTCTATGGTCTTAGCCTCATCACGGTACCACATGGACCACTGCAGCTGTGCTCTGGGTTCCAGGACAGCGGTACAAGTTCTTTCCAATCTTAAGGGATAATCCTATTACAAGTTGACCAGGAGTTTAACATTTGCTTTACAAATGGGGAATGCATGCCATACGATACTATTGCCTCCTTAAACCTTCTTAAATCTAACATTTCAACTGGAGTCCAATTAGTTTGTACATGCACTTGATCAGGTAGCTGCTGTATGGTTACCGGATAAATTAAGTTTGATTGTTTGAAAACAGACTTTCTTTCTGTAACCTTATAATCCAATTCTGAAATAATTTCACACTTAAATTCTTCTGTCTGAATCTGAATTTCTCTATAATTCATTTTAACAGGTTTTTCTAAAGCTTTTATCCTGGCACTTAAATTGAGCACCAACCATAGAGACCTGGAGGTCTGTATAGACAGGCAGTGACGAGGAAGTCATGTGTTTGGGTTTAGAGCCAATGAGAAGGCAGAACAGAAAGGCAATAAAAAGACAGGTCACACAGGAGAAGGTCTCTTTCTCTCAGGGGAAGGATGGCTGTGAGTGGTAAGCTAAAGGCTATTCGCTAGTGCTCTGATCTCTTGGGCTTTTAACTCTGTATTTGGCTCTGTGTTTCTTATTTAATAAGACCATTTAGAATTTTGTCTATAATCATGGAAATTCTAAGGAAATGCAACTTTAAAGTTAAAATCCTTAAGATCAGTGAGAGTTAGCCTGGCAAAGAGCAAGGAAAGGGGCATTCCAGAGGTAAAGATATTAGACTAGGGAGAAAGGCTGGTGCTGGGGTTGTAATTGGACTAGAGGCATTCTGCCTGCAGAAACTGGAGAGACAGAGGGACTTCTAGCCCAAGGTAAGTTCATCTTCCTGCTAGATACACTGGAAACCAACCAAGAACTTTTGAGCAGGAGGGAGTATGCCCTCATGGGTTCTAGGGCCCCATTCCCATCCCAGCTCTCAAATGCATATGATACTGTGGACATTGTCTGGGTCTGACATCAAGGGATGCTGGGTAAGGACGTTGTGTGATGGGCAAGAGCTGCTTCTGGCTTCCACCTGATGTGTGTCTTTATCACACCACAAGAGATAGACTGAGTTGGTGACAGAAAAGTGGCTTGGCACAGACATGTGAAGGCACATGACCAGACAGAACAGTCTATTTCCATCGGCCACCCTCACAAGTCCACACGGAACTCTCCAGCCTGGGTCATTAATTCTGCTTTGTACTTAGAGTCTCCTGTGAGGAGTCATCAACAGAGTGATGGAGAAGCTTCGAAAACCACTTTATATTCCACATTCTGTCACCTGCACACAGTATTCCCCCGGGATTAAGGGATAATTTAGATTACTATCTGCTATGATGATTAGCCTCTTAGTGGTAGCTGGTAAATCAAGCTGGGAAAACATTTTTAATGGCCTACCATGATGAATAGAAAAATCCATTTGCTTTGTTTCTTCTTTAAAATATATCAACTTAGGATGAATTTAGTTTGAAGCAAATGAATTCATATTATTGTCGTTTATCCTGGCCCTGGAGCTAGAAATCTCTCAGCCTATAGAAGAGAAAGAAACTTTCAGCTTTTTCTCCTGCCCCATGACATCCCTCAGAGATGAGAGAAGGTTTGAATGTCAAGCCAGGAAAGGGAAATCTTCTGGTTTTAGCCCCTTGGTTTTCTAGGTAATTGCTCAGGGAATTCTCTTGTCGGATGGAAACAAAAGGAGACAGGACTTGGAATTTTGCTGAATAGTTTTTAGAGAAAGAAATAACTTTTCTTACACCACTCTTAGATGAGAAATTTTCAGAAATACCTGCCTGAGTGCCGCCTCCCACCTATTCACTTCCCCAACATACCTGCAAGTTGGGAATTGTGTTTGTCTCCTCACAGGAGTTCACAGAGCAGACTGAAGAAGCTGAGCTTCCAATGACTGTAACTGTGTGACTTCCTACCTAAGGGCTGCCTGTGTTTATCTGTTTACAGAATAGTTTGGGCAGATATGGAGGAGTCTAGCTTTTTGTTGTTGTTGTTGTTAATATAAGAAACTTAGTAGTAACATTGTACCTCTTTTAAAAAGAAGACATTTATTTTCTGGCATGCTTTTTAAAAATCACTTTCACCAGCTAGGCAGTGGTGGCACAGGCCTTCAGTCCTAACACTGGGGAGGCAGAGGCAGACAGATCTCTGAGTTCAAGACCAGCCTAGTCTAGAGAGTGAGTTCCAGGACAGCCAAGGCTACACAGAGAAATCCTGTTTTGAATAAACAAAACCAACAACAGCAACAAAAATCATTTTCACCAACTTAGCTATTTTGATGTGAGATTTTTCTCCATCATAAGGAACTTCACTAACTTTAGTCCCAGCTTGGAGTTGATGGAGAAAAAAAGTATTCAGAAGGTTTGCATGTAACATCCTTAGGGCAGCAACCCATGATTTGACTACTCAGGTCCCCATTTCCCCGTGCAACTTCTGCTTGGGAGGGAAAACACAAGCAGATAAATAGATAGTATAGAAGCCCAGAAGGGAAGCTGAGTCTGTGATGCCCAGAAGCAGGGTTATAGGAGAGCTCGGCTTCATTGTCAGTGATAACAATAATTAAAGGGCTCTGGAACCTCAGTGGTCACCCCTGGGATGTTTAATAGTAATTATTGGTAATTACATATTATTATGTCAGAGATATATAATTATATAATTGTTATTATTAAGTATGATGTTGGCCATTGAGGTTTCAACCTCTTCTTCATTTGTGGGTCCTCTTTTGGGCTGGTAATTGAGATAATAGGGGTTAAGGTAGGGAAGAGGGAAAGTAATTGGGTGAGGGCATGCTTGCTTGGCTCCTCCAGAACCCCAGGAGTCATCGGCCTCTGTACTGGAGTGGTTTGGTTGGCATCTCCGGCTGACCCAGGAGATGATTATTCTCAAAGAATTTCTGGCACAGAGTGTTGTGTCTTCATCTCCCCCCTCCCCCAGCCCTGTGGAACGTCTGACTGTGGCATTGCACGTGAGCAGTTTGTACGGCAGTCCGCCTTAGTTTTCATTTTGGGTGGGTGCCTGGGAACAGCAGGAGAGCTGGCAGGGAAACCCCAGAAAGAGGAAGATCAGAAAAGACAGTGTGGGCCTGGAGGGCAGTTCCCTAACCTCCTGACCTTGTGTTTTTATTGATTCTCTCAACAATCCTCTGAAGGGAGGCAAGAGAGACTCAGAGAGAACATCTTCAGGGATAGGCAAGAAATACCTAGATTTCTTGTGCTCTGTGGCCCCAGGGCTAACTTCATATCGTCTGTGGGGAGAGCAGGGCCCTCCTTTGGAAGAGGTTGAGAAGACTGGACAACCTGTGTAAAACATTCCAGCAGGGCCTGCCTTGTGAAGTGTTCAGTGAATGAGAACGCTTGTTAGAACACAGAACACCTTTCCTTCACAAGGGACCAGGCCCCAGAGAGAGCAGGGAGCTCACTCCACAACGATTGTAAGCAGCAGCAAAGCAGACAGCAGCCCGGCTCCTTCCATATTGTCGGGAACGCTCACCAAGAGGCTCTTGTGGCCCTTGACAGGTGCCTCTCCTGTGAAATGGCCTTTTGGGAGGCCGCGGGGAACAGTTGAGCAGCTTCAGTACTGTTCTGTTTTCAGTGAAGCCCAAGACAAGCTGAGGCTTGTTTGCCTCCATCTCTCTCGAATGTTGCCCAGGTCGCAGGGAGGGAGTTGCTAGGCAATGGCTGGGAAGCTTTCCACAGAACAGTGGACTAGCAGAGAAGAGGGCGGGTTGGGTGGGGAGAGCAGAGCTGAAGAGACAAAGGCAGAGCTGGGTGGGTGTGGCTGGACACTTCTCACCTGGAGCAGCTCTGTCTCCAGAGGGGTGAGGTGAGCCTTAGGAAGAGTTACAAATAGAGGTGATGCCCCCAAGTCGCAAACAACTTAGTTGCTTAGCTTGTTCGAAGTATCCTTCCAAGTGCTCGAATGAACCCATCCCCCAAGACGCACAAATTTCGGGAAAGAATGAACAATGCCGATGGCTGCAGGCTGAGCTCCACAGCTGATAAAATCTCTCTTCTTGGAGAGAAAAACCATTCAAGATTAGACTGATAAGTGCAGCAAAATAAAGGATAACCAGGCTTGTATTCTATTACTTTGGTTCTTTTTTTTTTTTTTTTTTTTTTGCGGGGGTGGGGGGTGTGGGGGGACTTAAAGAGTATTCTCAAACATTTGCATTTACTTATTAATGGCTCCCTTCAAGAGAAGTACAGGCAGAGGCAGAGCTAGAGTCTTGTACTATGAGCAAAGTCACCTTTGAAAATCTGTTGGCCTTTGCATTTGCATATGTGTGTGCCGCTAAGATTGAACCTGGGTCCTTACGTGTGCTGGCAAGTGCTCTCCCACTAAGCTACATCCTTGTCTTTCTTCTTCTCACCTTTCATTTTGAGACACTATTTCACTGAGTTGCCCAGGCAAACCTTGAACACACTTCATAGCCCAAGCGGGCCCTGAACATGTGATCTCCCTTCTTCTACCACTCAAGTATCTGGAACTACAGGTCTATGCCACAAGACCCAAATACAAAATAAAGTTCTTAAATCATTTCCATTGTATCTCCTAATTAATGCTTCTATCGCTATGTGATGAACCAGACTAATTTTGGGCTTAATATGTATGCATATTTTTCAACCTTCCTGAATAAGAACAATAAGTTAATGATTTTTCTTATTTTGCTGTTTAAAAAAAAAAAGGAAGGTTGTGGTGAACAAGAGGTAAATTTAGGACTGGTATCTGACATGGATGCTGGGAACCGAACTCAGGTCCTCTAGGAATAAAAAAATGAGACACATTCTTAGTGCTGAGCCATCTCTCCAACCCCAGGAGGTAAATTTAGAATCGAAGTGAGTAACCTGGGAACAAAAACAGTTGAAGGACAGAGCCATCATTGTGAGCAGACTAGTTTGTCCAAAAGTGGTGAACACCAGGTACTCTTAAGTAGCATTTGACAGTTTGGGCTTTTGGCAAGTCTGGGCTTCTCTGGCACCATTGAATGGCACTATTAAGAGGAAGACTGGCATTTGGAGTGACCACCATCCCCAGGCAGAGGTGCCCTGTCTCAGGTGATCACGCCTGACTTGGTATGCCACATGATACATCCACGCAGGAGTCAGAGGAGAATGTGCTTCATTGCATTGGCTGACTGCCTGAAGCTTCTGGGACTCTATTAGAGGTATGGCCATTAACCTGGGAGCAAGAGTTAGATGGCTGGATTTGGACCTGGGGCTAGGGTTAAGCTGACAAGAATGGTCATTCACACTGAGTCTTTTGACTTTTGAGAGTCAGGATGGTGGCTTTAATGGTGACTGTGGGACAACTGATCTATCTGGTTACCCTACATTGAACTTTGTGTTAGTTATGTCTGTGACCAAATACTTTAAAAGAAGGTGACTTAAGGGAGGGAATATTTTTGTGGTTGTTGCTGCTGTTGTTTGGGCTTGGTGGTTTACTGGTGGTTGTGGTTTCAGAAGGGATATAACCCATCATGGTGTGGAAAGTATGGTGCCGAGAACATGAGGCTGTTAGTCACATTGGATCAGGCAGGAAGCAGAGGACGAAGACTGGGGCTCAGCTTGCTTTTTCCTTTCTTTCTTTTTCCTTCAATTCAGGATCCTGGCTCGTGGATAGTGTCACTCACCTTCATGATGGGTTTTCCCTCTGTAGTTCAACCTCACTGGAAGCACCCTGACAGATACCCCCAGACATATGTCTCCTAGGAGATTCCACCCTGTCAAGTTGACCACCAAGATTAACTATTATGGTCTTGGTAAATCACTTGTAACCTCTTCCAGTCTCATATTCATCAATTTCAACACTGCAGAATGAAACATACCTGTGTTGCCTATGCAAAAGCTTGGGGGCTGATGCAGACAATAAGTGTTTGAAAATAAGAGGTCATTCACTGGTTACTTCCAGATTTCTGAAAAGGAACCCAGAGGCTTAGAACCCAGAACCTCCATCACACTCTGTCGACAAGTTCCAAGAAGTTCTAATACAAAGAAAGTGATTCCTCGTTTTCCTAGGCCAATGTTCGTGGAGCCAGTGCTGTTGGTAGATTTATATTTCCATGTAAGCGAGAAAAGTGGACAGCCATCATTAGCCTTTTTTTCCTCTCTTGGTCAGAAAGTGGGGAAAATACACCTCTTGCTAGTGCTTTGAGACTCCTAACCGGCATCACAAAAGTTAGTACCAGAGAGCCAAGGAATGACATCCAGGTTGAGGTTTTAGTGTGGTTTTGAAAATGTTAAGAGAATGACTAGCTGCCCAAGCTTGTCTATTTTGCCTTCACTGTTGTGGTGGTCACTAAAAGGAATGAGTGAAATATCATTGCTTTTGTACCATATAATTTCCTTATAACACAACTCTAAATATGTTCCTCTTGCTTCATTGGAAGTTTGTTGTTACATGTGTGAGTCATGTGATCTCCCTCATAGAATAGGGGAGGTCCTTTAGGATATCCAGGGGTCCCAGAGCCTGATTAATTCGTATCTACAGATGCTCACTTTGAGTCAGAGATAGAAGCTAGGATTCAAGGTCTCTCTCTGTCCCTCTTACACACACACACACACACACACACACACACACACCACACACACACTTGTTATAATTACATGGTAGAAGTATAGTGTGTTGGGGATCAAATGTTGATTAACAGTAATTTTAGGATAAACAGAGGAGGAGAAAGACAGGAAAAGCCTGTGGACTCCAAGGATAAAAATATTCCTGAGTTGAGACTCAGCATCTATGGCTGCACAACCCAATAATTACTTCTGAATCGTGATTACCTGTTCTTATATAATTAACCCTGAGGTTCATGTGGATGGCTAGAACCGCTGTCCTGGAATGTACCAATCTCTGTGGTTCACAAACCACTGAACCAAATCCAGAAATGCCCCCACACTCCACACAGCCCATATAGAGCAAGTGTCTTCTTTTTCTGGAATACAGGAGGGACAGTGTTCATTAGAGACTTAATCTGCTGGGAAGGTAATAGCAGCAACATTGTAGGTACTTGTCAAGGTGATGTGCTGTGGAAAGGAGACTCAGAGATACTTGCAGCTTCATTTAATTAAAGTCTCCCATTCTAGAGTCCCTCTCTCTGCCAGAAAAGAACATGTTAATCAGCCCTTCAGCATTCTAACACTGATTAGTATAAGCTGTATCCAAAATAGAGAGAAAGTGAGAGACCCAGGAGAGTAAAAGAAAGATCTTTCAGTCTGTGAACATGAAAGGAGTGGTAAACGCTTTAAACTCAAACTGGGCTGAAATGAAATGGCACTGGAGGGTGGGATGAGGTGGAGAACCATGTGCTTTCTTCTCCTGTGGAGACGGGAGGAGAGCCTGTCACTCATCGTCGAGAGAAACTAGATGATGTTGAAGTTAGCTGTTCATCAGCAGCCATACAGCCTTCCTTCCGTTGTACCAGAACTGTGTCTGTATTTGGAGAATCCACCTTCTTCCACACCATCATCTGCCTCAGAAGACAGTCTTGGTTGCTCATGCCCTTTTTAAATATTGGTTTAGGCAAGACTGTGTGGTCCAGTTTTGACACGTGAAGGAAGGTTTTCTGTGGGATGAGGTTCTCTGGAAGGTTTATTGTATTTTCTTATGTGTGTGGTGTATGTATGTATATGTGTGGCATATGTGCACATGACTGCTTGGGTACGGGCCATGATGACCGGAGGAGGAGGTTGAATGTTTCCCTCTGTCACCTTCTGCCTTGTTCCACCGGGATGGGCTCTGCCACCAAACATGAAGCTCAACACTGTTTGTCTTAACTGGTGGTCTGTATGCCCCAGAAACTTCTCTCTCTGCCCTACATAGTGCTGGGGTTACAGGCACTTGTGCAGCCATGATCGACTTTTTTTTTTTGTATGGGTGTTGGGGATTCAAACTCAGGTCCTCATGCTTTACTGCAAGTATTCTTGCCCACGGAGCCATTTCCCTATCTCTGGAAGGTCTATTTTATGTTTTATTTTCTTGCTTAGAGAAGAGATCACCAGGGAGAATTAGGACCCTTTAGTTCTGTTGACAGTAGGTATCTTATATGGTGGTGGAGTTGGCTGTCTTACTTCCGCGAGATGAGCTAACTGAAGTATAGCACAAACAATGAGGAGGACTGAGCAGCGAGAAGGTCAAGGAGCCCATTAACTTTCCTGGGAGCTCTCCTGCCTGGGAGCTTCTGACTTGTTGTTTATGGCAATGAAGTCAGGGTTCTGTTACTAGTGGTGAGAGCATCCTAGCCAACATAACACTTTCTTCGGTGAGTTGTATCTCTTTTATAGCAAATATGCTTTTCTCACCATGTAGGGAGGCTCGGATCCTAAGAAAGGCACCTTCTGATTAGTAACGAGTATAATAATAACCCGTGCTTGTTTAGACTACATCCTCCATCAAATACTTTTACACTGGTCCTTCACGACAACTGAAGAAGTCAGACAAGGGAGAGATTATTATTCCTGTTTTTACGATCAGGAAACCAACACAAGGAGATGAAATAGCTCATCTGACAAGCCCAGTGGTGTGTTGATACTAAAGTTAGGCAAAGAGAAATATTTTATAAGTTAGGGAAAGTAAAAAAGATGAATAAACCTGGACTTTAGACACTGCCAGGAATGGGTTTAAATTTTCACTCAGCCGCTTTTAACTCTGGAGTCTTAGACAAGTTCTGCAAATCTCTCTGAACTTCAGCATCCTCTCCTAAAAGATGACAATGATAAAATTCATCCCACCAGGACATTTCAAGAACTAGATGAACAAATGGCTTTGAAGCACAGAATCCAGTGGTTGGCGTACAGTGGACTTCCCTCTCCTACATGTTGATCACCATTAGGCAGACATTGTGGTAACTCTGTCCTTGCAAGCATTGTTTAAATTAATTTTTTAGGTTAAGCATGCATAGCAATAGGTTTCATCACTCAGCTTTTTAAAGATGAGATGGGCAACACTGAGTGCCATTCAAAGCAAAAGACTCAATAGAAGCCATTATATCTAGAAACCATTCAAAACATAAGAAAAACAAAATAAGACAGAGGGTGAGCATTGAAAGTGTTTCTGGCTGGTGGGTAAAGGCAAGTGATGGAAAACAGGATCCTACTTAATAGAGAAAAGCCTGGCTAATTTATGTGGGAATGAAAATAAGGACATAAAAACAGGCCAGGAAGAAACTGGCGATGTACAAGTATGGAAGAAAAAGAGCTGGGGGCTGTGGAGGCATGCAAGTTAAACGGAAGTCAGCTGCATTTTGTTCTTGTTAAGAAGAAGGCAACAGCAGCCTTGGAATTCACAAACAAGCACCTGGCATGTGGGAGCTGAGAGTTGATTCTTCTGCCCTAACCAGCATGTAGAAGGCCTCTTAGAGCTGTGTGTGTGTGTGTGTGTGTGTGTGTTTTAACCCTACCTCTTAAGTGAGACTGACTAATCGAGGAGGGGTTTGAAGGAAATACAGGGACGAGGAATCAGCATGATTAGGATAGGCAGGCAGGACTGAAGGATTGGGTGCAGTTTCTCCTGAAGGTACAAGGGCGAACAGTGAGCTCAGCACAAAGATGCACGAAGGGATGGCCAGGAACTGCCGTTGTTTTTTTTTGTATCTTCCTTTCCAACACACCATGTATCAGGTGCTGAGGTAGCCACTTGCCGATGAGACTGATGATGTAAGTTTTAGATGCTTCTAGATATTGAGGTGGAACATGCTGCAAAAAAATTTGCCTTGGGAATATTAAATCCTCGAATTTTCTTTAAAATTTCTATAAGGCATTTGTATTAGTTACTTGTGATGATATTGTGTTCTCTAAAATATTGTGCACCCTAATAAACTTATCTGGGGTCAGAGAACAGAACAGCCACTAGATATAGAGGCCAGAAAATGGTGGCACACACACCTTTAATCCTATCATTTGGGAGGCAGAGATCCATCTGGATCTTTGTGAGTTTAAAGTCACACTGGAAACAGCCAGGCATGGTGACTCACGCCTTTAATCCCAGGAAGTGATGGCAGAAAGCAGAAAGGTATATAAGGCGTGAAAATCAGGAACTAGACGCTTTTGGCCTGGTTAAGCTTTTAGGCTTCTAGCAGCAGTTCAGCTGAGATTCATTCTGGACAAGGACTCAGAGGCATCCAGTCTGAGGAAACAGGATCAGCTGAGGAATTGGCAAGGTGAGGTGGCTGTGGCCTGTTCTGCTTCTCTGAGCTTCCAGTGTTCACCCAATACCTGGCTCTGGGTTTGGTTTTATTAATAAGAACTTTTAAGATTCGTGCTACAGTTACTTTTATGTAACTGTCACCAAAATGCCCAACAAGAGGAAAGAAAGGAGGACTTTCACCGTTTTAGAGAATTTCAGCCCATCATGATAGCGGGGAAGGTATGACAGGGCATCTCTGTCTCTGATGGTGAAAACGTGGTGGGAAAAGTGTGTGGCAGAGACTTCTTACACCATATGGACTAGGGAGCAGACAGTGGCTAGAACTGGAAGACTGGCTGTGACATTCCAAGTCCTGCCTCAGCGACCTACATATGTCATTTAGGACTTACCTCCTAAAGGCCTCCCAAAGCAGGGCCACTAGTTGGGAAATAATTTAAAAATGGACCCTTGGGAAAATGTTAGACTCCAGCTGTGCTAGTCTACCACTGCCCCTCCCCCATTGGCTCATGGCAATCTCATAATGCGAAAGTCATGCCACCCAACAGCAAAAGTTCCTGTTGTATTGCTCAGAAGTCCAAAGGCTAGAAAGATAGCTCGGTGGTTTAGAATATTTGTTGCTGTTGCAAAGAACCTGAGTACAATTTCCAGGACCCACATGGTGGCTCATAACCATCCTTAATTCTAGTTCCGAGGGATCTGATTCCCTCTTCTGGCCTCCATAGGTACCAGGCACTCACATGGTGGACATACATGCATGTAGGTGACACATTCACACACATAAGGTGAATATTAAAAGGTCCAAAGTTCAAAGTCTCCAGGCAATATTTGAGCTGGAAGTCTTTGTAAAAAAAAAGTATACTTCCTATATACAATGGCATGGAGTAAACCTTCCTATTCCCAAACTGGGAATAGCAGGGAGAAACTGGATCAAAGCAAACTGAAGCCTAAGACAAACATTAGCTTTGTGCCTGGGATCTGGGCACACAGTGACATGATGTAAGTGCTAACAGGCTTGGACAGCTCAGCCCCTACAGCCTGCTGCCCCTACAGCTTGCTGCCTGGAGCGCCGTAGCATTTCTTTTGGATCAGCTCTACTCATGGCCCATAGCTTTTCCCATTCCATATCCTGTGTTCCCGGCACATCAAACATCTTGGAGCTCTAATACAACTTTAGCTTCTTACAAGGTTTCACACAGATCCTACACAGGGCTTCACTTCAAGGAATCTGAGTCTGCTATATAATTCTTGGTCTCCAAGACTTTCTTAAAAATCTTGACGGAAACCTCTCCAATCCTGTAACTCTTGGGTTCTATACTCCTGCAACATCGACACCACATAAAAGGCACAAAGTTCCGCTGCCAGCAGGAGAGTCAGCCAGCCTGGATCACAGTTGACATGGCCTCTGGATGCTTCGGCAGTTGACCTTAGAAAACACTTCTTCCGGCGGCCACTTTGGGTAGAGCACCCAGATGGCTCTGTTTTCAAATGAAAATCTTTCAAATGTGTTTTCAGTTTTATACGCTGTATCTTTGGATGGAGTGGGGAGGGGGTCCTTCCAAAACACTTTCCCTGTTATTCTGGTGCAAAGCCTGTTCCTTCCCCTTAGGAATGTTAATCTCCTTAACATGGATGACTTCTTTGTCTTTGCTTGTTTTATACAAAACTTTAAATATGTATACATTATTTTTTCTGATCAAACTGCATCCTTTCACTACACATTTCTACTTCATTTTTTTGCCTTTGTGTTTTACTCTAAACCTGGCTAAAAGTAGTCAGCAGTAACCATGCTACTACCTGACTGTTAAACTATTTTGAAGTTTCCTCCATCAAAGAAATTAGTCCATTGCTTCACAATTAATCAAATTACTCAAATTTTCAGGACATAAGTAAAGCATAGACAGATCGTATCAGCATCAACGATACACAAATGGCCTCTATTCCATTTTCCCACGGAGTCCTTATTCCCAGTGGAAGTCTCAGAAGCAGTCTTTACTGCCTATTCACTTTTATTGATATCCTGGACATTAAAATTTCCATCAGAGTCAAACATCAAACAATGCTAAGGTCATTCTAAAACTCCTACGACCAGCATTTCCAAACATTTCCAAACCCCTCTTTTAAACCAGTTTCAAAGGCCTATAAGGCAATAAATAGTCAGGGTTAATCACAGAGCAACCCCATTCCTGGAACCAGTTTCCCATATGAGTTGTTCTTGTGTCACTGTGACCAAATCACCAGGCAGAAATGACTAAAAGAAAAAAAAAGCCACTTATTTTAGCTTACAGTTTTGGAGGATTCTGGTCTATTATAATGGAGAAGCATGGGTGGCCTTTCTGTGGCTGTGGGATCCTGAGGTGGAACTCATGGTAGTAAGAATATACGGCAGAAGTTCCTCATGTCATGGCGGACACAGACCAGGAAGCATTAAGTGGTCAAATCTGGAGAGTCAGACTATTAACCTTCAAAGCTTTAGTCTATCAGGCCCCACCTCAATGTTCTATAATTCCCTAAACAGTGCTATTATCTGGGGAACAAATACTTAAAACAGGATCCCATGGAGGAAGATTTGGAACCAAACTGTCAGAATATTGCAGGAAGAGTATACATTTTATTTTATGCTCTTGTAGGTAAACCTTCAAAGAAATTAGGTCAAATAAAAAGAACTGAATATTTAAAAGGGTACAGGTAGGCAACTGGACAGTTGTCCCTGCTCTGGCTATTGCTAGATCTATAAATTTGGGCAAGCTGATTAGTCACTGTGAGCCTCAAGTTCCTCATCTGTAAGATGGCAATAATCGTTGAACTCATCTCACAGGGTTGTGAGGTTAAATGCAACCATTCCTCTTGGTGCCCACACAGGGCTGAGAATCTGTTTGTGATGGTTACATCTTATGGTCAACTCAGCTAGGTTTAGAATCACCTGGGAGATTTGAGGAGGTACACAGGGGACCAGATAGACACGGGTCTGTGTGTTTCTGTGAGGACTTTTTGATAAAGGATTGACTGAAGGGAAGATTGACTCTGAATGTAGATGGTAGCATGCTATGGGCTGGCAGCCCACATGGAATAAAAGGAGGAAAAGGAAAGAGTCAACTGATATCATTTTTGCCCATCTTCTGCTTCCAGGTCAGGTATGAAGAGAGCATCCTCTACTACATGGCCCTGTCCCAAGCACATGGAGTTAAGAACAATGGTCTGAACATCTTAAAAATGGGAACCCAAACTTCCTTCCTTTAAGTTGTTTCAGTCATGGATTAAGTCACGGTGGTGTGAAAAGTAACAAATACAGCAATAGTTTTGAGTAGGTAGTGTATGAATTTGTTCATTTGGGGAGATGTCTTAGAAATCTTAATCTTAGATTCATCTTAGTCTTTTCATTCAGTAAAATTTCCCATTCCTATCCCCTGTAGCTGGCTTTCTCTACTGCCCTGCCTCACCCAATTCTTCTTCCATGTTCACTTCTATTTTCCTATTTATGAAGTAGAAGAATGCGTATCCAGTACTCTGAGGTAGGCATCTCCCTCTTCCCTCTTCTGTTCTTTCCTGAACTTCAACTACAGGAAACAGGCCAGGACTCAGTTGGAATCCCTAAAGTTTGGACATCATATGGATTTGGTGGTTGGGGCTTCTGCAGGCTAAACCTAGCCTTCAGAAAAGGGACAGTTAAAGAGATGAGACATGAGAACTCATAGCCTAATCTGCTCTCCTGAAACCTGATAGAACTTCTTGAAATTTTTCTGCAATTACCATCTTCAGATATGAATTGCTTTTTT
>CABHPH010101936.1:0-12891 GCA_902168325.1 Peromyscus nudipes
TTATCATAATTGTTTCTTGTTGCTTTAGAGTAAAATCTCTGTTGTCCACTACATGTTTCAGAATATGTGAGTACTCCCCGGTTTATGAATACCCATTTTATTTTCAAAATTAGTCATAGATGGCTGAGTATCTTGTCATATTCAATGAAAATCAACTTCTATTTCCACTATGACACCACGGGCCAGTTGGTATAATCCAGCATGCTTTTTCCCACATAAATTCAACTTATTTCCAAACTTTATTTGAACTATAGTCTTACCCTAGTACTTGGCATGTAAACTAACGCATAAGTTCTAAATGTCAAATGTGCTCATCTTTTGGGGGCTGCTATTCCTTTAAAAAAGTTAGGCCAAGAAGTCAAATGAGCTGTTGAAACATTGAAATTGCATGTTGTTACTTCCTGAACATGTGGAGACAAAGTATTAGACCAATGCAACTTAAGGAAGAGTCTAATGACTCACAGTTAGAAGTTTATGGAAGCAGAGAAGACATGACAGCAGAAATGTGAGAATACTTGTCACATTGTATTCCCAGTCAGGATGCACAAAGGGATGTATGCTGGTGTTCAGTTCTTTCTCCTTCCTAATTTATCCAGGACTATTGGCCATGGAAAGCTATTATTCCAGGTTAAGGTGGATCTTCGCATATGATTGAACCAGTCTTAGATGATTCTAGATCCTATCAAACTGATGATATTAGCCATTGCACACATGTTAAGAAAGTATTGAAAACTAATTTGAAGTAAGAAAATGTGGATATTGTAACTTTAGAGGAATTTTTCTCTTCTTAATTTTTCTATTTTTCCTGTGTGTTTTCTTGTTTTCACAGGTCTGGGAATATAGAGATAGTCTGAGCAGATTTGGTAGTTGTGTGATTCATCAAGTAAAGTCAGTTCAGGAGCTACATATAAAGCCATTAACCATCTGTATGAAAACTTGGAAAATTTTTAATTTCATGATTAGTGAACGGTGGGTTATCCATTTTCTGTCATTATATTTAATTGAGAAAATATCTAAAAAGAGTTTTTAAGTATCATGTAGCCACTTCTGTATGAAATAGATTGGACAACCCACTCATTACTTTAGTACACTGACCTCATTACACAACATTTAAAATTTCAAGAATCATCTACCACATACCACAAATTCAAAATCAAAATCACATATTATTGATAATGCTAATAAGCACACTCTAAATGTACAGAGGTAGAAAGTAATACTCAGTGAAAATAGTGATTTTTAATTTTTAGGAAACCAAGGGAAAAAGAAAAAGAATAAATTAAGGTCTGTTTCTGCATCATGTAACATTGCCTCTCCTCAATGCCACATTTGCTAACCAGAATCCAGTTCACACTACAGTCAGAAATATATGATTTTTCACAGATTTTCCCCTTCCATTTCCTCTCTCCAAATCCTCCCTCCCATGTTTTGCTTGCACTCCTTATAAATCTCAGGGCTTATTTTCTTTAATTATTATTGTTACATGCAATATGCATAGCACAGACACAAATGCATAACTACAGTTCAATGAATTCCTCTTGGCTGTTTATGTGCATATGATTTCAAGACTGACTACGCTATATGGATAACCAGTTAGCATGCTCCTCCCTGGGGAAGATTAATTTTTCTCCCAGATGTCATTTGTTGCCTATAAACCTCTCATTCTTTGAATAGGGATAGTGCCTAATGAGATAATCTCTCCTTCTGTGTTGGCATATCTCTTGATACAGCCATTGTTCAGGCCTTGCCTTGCTGCAGTTTCTAGGAGACAGTCACACAGGAAGTTTTCTGTTCCACTGGCTCTTACAATTATGTCCCTATTCAACATGTTCCCTGACCCTAAGGCACATCAGTTGTGCATTAAATTTAAGCTATTTTAATATCTCAATATAATCACAAAATTTCAGAATTTGTATTCTAAGAGACAAATGATAGGAAAAAACTAAAATTAACTCATAAAACAAAAGACACCATATAAGCCTATATAAATCCTAGGCACATATTGTTCCATATTCTCAGGCACCTGAAAAAAGTATCAATCTGGCCTTCTTTATTTCTACTTCTAGTTCTGTTGTTTGATACAACTATGAATCAATCACAGATATTTGTTATTAATCCTGCATTTTCTCAAAAATAAGAATAACAAAATTAAAGTTAATGTTTTTCAAAAGAATATTTTTCTAGTACCTGAAACACAGTTTAGTCATTAAACTGCTTTACTTTACAAAACAGATGAGATTAGAATATTCTAAGATTCAAGAATCCATTACCTTGGAACACTTCAAACTCAATCACTTTGGCAAATGTACCCCAGCTCTAACAATAAATATGACTAAATTAGAACATCATAATCTTTCAAAAAGTATTATTCTTATTATTTAAATAGTTGTATACAAAATATGCAGACTGACCTTGAACTTGGAGATCTACCTGCCTCTACCTCCCAAGTTCTGGGTTAAAGGCAGGAGCCACTAGCACCTAGCATATTTCTTTGTCTTAATGGTATGGAAAACAGTGATTGTATATTGAGTGTATTAATATGCAATAGGTCCCTGTCTACCTCATGTCTTTCAACCCACACACACACAAAATAAATAGCCATTATCAGATGTTATGGAATAAATAAAAAAATAATAAACTAATGCATTTTCTCATAGGTACACAATTAACTAAAAAAGCCTTGCACATAATTTTTTTGTACTCATGTTTGAATTTAAAGAGACTTATTATCTTCATTATGTACCAATTTGCCAGTTTTCACACAGCTAATTTAATCTTCTAGGAACTGAATCTATTAACGAAGTTTTAAAAACAAATAATGAATTTTTCAAATAACCTTTCATCTGATATAAGTAAAAAAGTTTGATCATAAATGTTGTTAATTTTTGAACTTTTACCTTCAGTCCCCTAGAAAGAGAGTTTACTCATACATAGCATGAAGTTTTAGGATTCTGTCCTCTTAATGACTAAGCGTGTTTCTTCTGTTATAACAGAATTTTACAGATTAGGTAATTTGTGGTATTCATGTGTTAGGCTGATAATTCTGAAGGCTGGAAAGACTAAGTTCAATAGACCTCAGTCTGTGGGGCTTCTCTCACTGTATTACAACATGGGGGAAAAAGAATTATGTAATTGAGAGAAATGAAGAAAAGGTATAAGCAGAGAGAAATGATATTTATAATTAACTCACATGTGCTGGTTAGTTTTATTTGTCAACTTAACACAAGTTGGAGTCATCTGAGATGAGGAAATTTTAGTGAGAAAATGCAAGGAAGAGAATGTCCAGTAGACTAGCCTATGGAGCATTTTCTTGATTAATGAATGACATGAAAGAGACCGTTCCACAACAGGTGATGCTAGACCTGAGTACGTGGTCTGGACTTCATAGGAAATATGGTTGAACAAAACATGGGGACCAAGCCAGAAAAGCATTCCTCCACGGTTTTGTTTCAGTTCCTGCTTCCAGGTTCCTGTCCTGACTTTTCTCAATGATGTACTGTGAACTGGGTATTGTAGGATGAATAGACTCTTCCTCAAGATGATTTTGGATATGGTCTTTAACACGGAAATGGAAGCAAACTAGGATAACATTCATGAGATAATATGCTCCTGTAACGTGATGTTAATCAATAACTAAGCATGGAGCCTTCACAATCTTAATGGTTCCCACAGATTCTTCCTTTAGAATTTGTAATCAAATTTGGAGTATACAGCATGCTAACATCTCAGTTAACTCACTGTAGTATTTTTTTTTTAGTTTTCTCAAATTGAAGATTTATGTATTTATATACACACACACACACACACACACACACACACACACACACACACATATGAGCTATATCATATATCTGTATCTATGTCTATGTTCTCACATTTGTGCTTGCATCTCAGAAGGTACATAGGGCCGGGCAGTGGTGGCGCACACCTTTAATCCCAGCACTCGGGAGGCAGAGCCAGGCGGATCTCTGTGAGTTCCAGGCCAGCCTGGGCTACCAAGCGAGTCCCAGGAAAGGCTCAAAGCTACACAGAGAAACCTTGTCTCGAAAAAGCAAAAAAAAAAAAAAAGCAAAAAAAAAAAAAAAGAAGGTACATAGGATTACAGCCTATATATCATGAGGGTCTGGCATAAGAAATTCATAGGGAAGTAGGGCAGAGACAAGATTTATTTTAAGATTAACTGAGATATTTGGTGTATATATCTAACTGGCTCGCCCAATTAGCAATTGAATGAGTTTAACTTTGTTACTTAAAAGAGGGCTTATTAAAGTTCAGAGAGAGAAAACATAGATAATATGAAGAGACCATCCTGCCAAAATCTTATTATTAAGAAATTTCAGGGGAATTATTACTGTTACTTATACAATACACATGAAAGCTCACACATATATTCATATTACTATTCAGATAACAGAGTACAAAACACCAGGTTTCTAAGATGCTGCAGTGATGATAAAGGTCATACAATCATATTTCTTGGTAGCTATAGGTAGGCAAAAATTGGCTTGCATACCTTTTTCTTTGTCCAAATTCTATACTTTCCCCAAGAGAGATGAGTTGACAATCTTTCCTTCCCTTATGATATTTCTTAGCCTTGAAGAGTAAGTGTCTGAGGACTCCATTTCATATTGGGTTTGGTTAAGGCTCCTGGGATTAGGCTACAGGTAAGGAAACAGTAAAAATCACTCATGTTTTCCCCAGCCACACTAGAAGACCTGGGTAATTTGCTGCTTCTGATGTATGGAAGCCAACAATAATGATTTGGAAGGAATCACTTTTCACACTGGCTTCCTGGAAGGCACAAGTCCCATAGGCCTCCTGAATTGTATAGTGTAAGCCTGTGATTTGGTAGCTAATAGAAATGCAATATGACTCCAGGGACCCTAAGAAGGGCAAACTTTGCTGTGTGTAGCTCCAGTTGCTCATTATGGCTTGTAGAGATACAGTCATAAATAGTGGCTGGATAGTACTGTGGAACTGAGTAGTTGAGAGAATATTTGAGTTCATGCAAAATGTCATAAAATAAAATCTTCATAAATTATATTTCCTCCTCTGTGTCAGTTGGAACAAAGCAAAACATTAAAAGTGAGTAGGCTTCCATACTCTTGGCAAAAATTAACTATGAAAAGTTTGCATTAAACAAAACATGAGTTATTCTGCTCTGAGGTTCCAAAAGACAATGGTTATAGGAGAAAGTGCTGATGTATTCAGGAGAAAAATGAAAATATTATCAACAGAAAATTGTATTTAATGTAAGCTTAATTTAAAAGTCAATCTACCAATTGCTTCAGCCACAATTCAAGTATTCAATACCCACATATGCATGGTGTTTTTCATACTAGGAAAACAAATCCAGTATATTAAGCCTTTAGAAATCCCTTGAATAATCCAACATCATGCACTAACTAGTTAGACGATCAATTATAAAGCAGTGTGATCAAGTGGCAGAGAAGTATATTATGCTAACATGCATGACTATTTGAGACTGGAGTTTTGTTCATAATTAATATTGGATATATTTTATCTGCATCAATGCCTGGTTACTCTACTATATTTAGAGTTCACATTGTTTCCTCTGATTAAAGTGTTATTTGCTCTTTTAACTTATCATATCTCCAGTAGTCTGTAAGAAGTCAGTTTTTCTCATCTCACATTGAGATTCCATGAGAATTTTAATCAATTTCTGTATACATTGTATAAAATAATGTTGTAATCCATTTTTATAATTTAATAAACTAATAATTCTCAGTTACACTATATTTAGATCTTGGTCACGCATAATTAGATGCTTTCTCTTTTTGATACAAAATTCATTTATTCTTATAGAAATTAGTGTTGGGCGTTCTTTTTGGCTTTACCTCTACGAATTCTTTTTATAAGCTTAATACCAAAATTGAAATATTTTCCTCTTTCTCAGTTTGCTGTCACAAGGGTAAGGTGTTTTTTTTTTTTTTTTTTTTCAATTTGGAAGTTAAATGAGCAACTTCACAATACTCCAGAAATTTCACAGTGCTCTTTTTCATACCAACTTTTTTCACAAGAAAGACTTTGCAATTCTTTTATCACATGGAGTATTCAAATGCTCATACCTGTTCTTTACATGTGAGAAGACGTAGATATAGCTTTCAATCACCAGAAAAGAGAACTGTCTACAGGAATGGCATAGGTGATTGCTGAGGAGGAACTTGGGCCACAAAACAATCACTGATAATAGAAACATTTGAGATTTAAAATAGATTAGGCTTCAAGAAAATATAACATAACTGCATATGAAATGGTATAATAGGATTAAATTTTATTTCTTATTCCAATTAAAGTCTTTAGCCAAATGAGTTTCATAATCTACAGTCTAAATTGAAGCACCACTCAGCTGTCATGTCATAAACCAATCAGTTTGAATAAGTCCAGGCAGGTCAAAAGTTTATAATGATTATATTTCTAAGTCAAATGGCTCACACAATATCATTGTAATAATAAGAAGCTAGCCAAGAATTTCGTTGCACATAATTCTCTCCAAAAAGGCAGGTGAAATTCTTCATATGGTGATGCAGCAGCACAAAAGAAAAAACAGGAAGCCTGTAAGGACTCAGAATAATTAGTCTCTGAATAATTCCTTTAGTGTACCTGACATTTATTTATGCAATAACTCAAAGAACTTACAGCAATTCTTGTCCTTTTGGGAAGACTTGACAAGTCCTTGTGGTATGCTTGAGCATCCCTTGGGTAAATGCCCAAGTGTGGTATCATTAGTTCTTGAGGTAGATTGATTCCCAATTTTCTGAGATACTGCCATACTGATTTCCAAAGTGGCCGCACAAATTTGCACTCCCACCAACTGTGGAGGAGTATTCCCCTTGCACTACATCCTCTCCAATATAAGCTATTATCAGTGATTTTGGTCTTAGCCATTCTGACAGGTGTAAGATGGTATCTTAGAATCATTTTGATTTGCATTTCCCTGATGACTAAGGATGTTGAGCAATTCCTTAAATATCTTTCAGCCATTGGGATTCTTCTGTTGAGAATTCTGTTTAGATCTGTAGCCCATTTTTTTGATTGGATTGTTTGGTATTTGTATTTGCTCAATTATGTTCATAACAGCATTATTCATAATAGCCAGAACCTAGAAGCAACCTAGATACCCCTCTACTGAAGAATTGTTAAAGAAAATGTGGCACATATGCACAATGGAGTATTACTCAGCTTTAAAATACAATGACATCATGAAATTCACAGGCAAATGGATGGAACTAGAAAAATATTATCCTGAGTGAGTTTACCCAGAATCAGAAAGACAAACATGGTATGTACTCACTCATAAGTGGATACTAGATGTAAAGCAAAGGATCATCAGACTACAAACCACAGCCCCAGAGAAGCTAGGAAACAAGGAGGACCCTAAGAGGGATATATGGATAACCCTGGCAAGGGGAAGCAGAGGAGATCCTGATGAGTAACTGGGGATTATGGGGGGGGGCTATAGATGGCAGGAATGGGGGATGAGAACATGAGGTACAGGGTGGTTGAGCTGGTGGAGGGACAGAGTGGAAGAACAATGAATGAGATATCTTGATAGAGGGAGATACAGGTTAAAGGAGAAACCTGTTGCTAGGGAAATTACCAGGAATTCACAGAGACAACCCCAGATTAGATTACTAGCTTCAGTGATGAGGGTGCCTGAACTGGCCTACCCTGGTAATCAAATTGGTGAATACCCTAAATGTCATCATAGAGCCTTCCTTCATCCAGTAACTGAGGGAAGCAGATGCAGAGATCCACAACCATGCACCAGGCCAAGCTCTGGGAGTCCAGTTGAAGAGAGGGATTACATGAGCAAGGGGGGGTCAGATCATGATGTGGAAATCTACAGAGACAACTGAACCAAGCTCAAAGGAACTCATGAACTTTAGAGCGAAAGTTGTGGAACCAGCATGGGACTGGATTAGATGCTCTATATATGGGAGACAGCTGGGTAGCTGGGTAAACAGTTAAGGGGCCTCTGGGAGTGTGATCAGGATCTATCCCAAGTGGATGAGCCAGCTTTCTGGATCCTATTACCTATGGTAGGACACCTTGCTTACCCCTGATAGAGCTGAGAGAGGCTTGGTCATGCCTCAACTGAATGTACCAGGCTTAGCTGTCCAGCCATGGGAGAACTTACCCTGTTGGAGAAGGGAATGAGGGGTGGGTGGAAAGGTGAGAGGAAGCAGGAGGAGGGATGAGAGGGGAATCTGGGTTGGTAGTAAAATGAATAAAAAAAATTAAAAAAAAAAGATTTGACAAGTCATAGCAATAGTCTTGTGAAAGTGGATGCTAAGAGACATATATGAGACTAGCAAAAGAAGAATCCTTCATAAGATCCATGTCAATCACAGGTATAAAATCATGGAGGAAGGATATAGTGGTTGTGAGATGGTCCCAAGTCGAGGACTAGTTTGTTATAGAGGAAAATTAAATAATACAAATTCTGTTCCTGAGAATTCTTTTCATTCAACTTCCAATGAAACGGTATTGTGAATGTGAGCTGTGTGCCAAGGAAGAGGAATTGCATTTTAGTAACGTTAATAGTTTGTCACAATGCAAACCTTTTTGCCATCTTGAACCCTCATGCTGTGCATTAACCTAATGTTCTTTTTCTTGCTCTATTTCTAATTACTGCACTCATCTCCAATGTCCAGAGTTTATTAATCTAGAACTATATTAATACTAGACTCTGTTCTTTAGAAGTTATTGAAGTCATAGACTATACAGACATTTTCAGTCTCTGCTTTTGGTTTTTTTGTTTTCTGCTACATGACAACTGAATGAAACACTGATCTCTACATTCATCAGTGTAGGCTTGATGATAATACCATTTATATTAAAACCCACAGTGAATCTTTGCAAAATAAATCCAATCTTTGATTGCATAACAGTCTGGAATAGTAGTGAAATGAGTGAAATAATTGCATTCCCATTTTTGGAGACTGGAAGTGGATGACCTGTCATCTTTAACACATGGCTTTCCAGGTTGCCATGGTTTCCTGTATTCATGTAGTAGAACGGACAAGGTAACTTAGGTACTGATCATGGCATGCTCTTTATTTTGATAGTGTGGAGATAGTGACCCTGTCCTCTCCTTTATTGTTGGCTAGATGAGAAGATCATGACCATATTTCAAGCTGGAGTGATAAAATCAAGTGTGTATCCAGAGAGAAGAGGAAGCAGAACTGATGATTGCTAGCAGTCTTAGATAGTTAGCCTTCCAAGCTAGTTTTGGATAAACCTCATTAGTCCTTATTCACTTTCAATGATAGTTGTTAAATATTGCTTCTGAAGCTTGATGTTTCTGGCCTGTAATCAAAGTTCTTTGGTCTGTTTCATTCTTATCTCAACGGGACATTTTCATCTTCTTTTCTTCTCTAATCATTATCAACTTCAATTCTGTGATTTTTTGAGGTGTTTTGGCTTAGGCCACAAAATGACTGGCAATAGTCTATGATATGGGTTTCCAACAGTGGATATGTCTCTCTGATTGCTTTTGGGAGTACCTGAAATGGGTCTGTTGACTCTCAGCACACTGTTCTTTCATTTCAGGGAATGCAGTGGTGTTCTTACAGAGCAGATCATCCAGCCATCCTTCCTCCACTATTATCCTCTCTGGACAAATGATTCATGTGCTAAGTGATGCCAATGTTAGCAAACATGAAGAACAGTTTTACACATTTGAAATTTACTGGATACTCATAACACCATGTATCAACTCTTAAAAAGGTTAAAACTCATATTTAAAACTGGATGCTGAGGTAAAGGAGACCAATGCAACTTTTTCTGAGGAAAATTTTCTACTTTGAAACTGTAAACTAGAATACTGACCAAAAAAATATTTTAAAAAATAAACAAAAAAAATAGAATTCACAATACTTAAAAACCCCAAAAAGAAGGAAATTAGAGAGTGTTAGTATGGATCTACAGAGGCAACCTGGACACACCTATAACACCTAATAATTCTCCAGTCCATAGCTAACACTGTTATTTATGCTAAAGAGAATCATTTTGGTAATGGAAGCTGAATCCATGAAGGGCAGGTATGAATCATTAGCATTTGTTTGGAATTTTCTACAGGAAGGGAGTATGACTCTAAGCATGCTTCTAGAGCTGATTAGAAATGGAAGAAAGAGAAAGTCATACAGTTTTCAGAGAGCAACAACCCCTAAGTGGTATAATGATAGCTAAACTCTTCAAAGAATCCCCACAAGTTAAAATGAGCAAGCACTAAGGAACGAGCAACAGTTAGAATGATGGCAAAAAGAAAACAGCAACCATTCACAGAAGCATCTTCAGTCATGGAAAAACAAAAATCAAAACAAACAAAAAACAATAAGAATGATCTAAAATATCAAACTCAGAAAGATACATCCTTAAATTATTAGAAATCCTGACAGTAGTTTTTTTCTTTTTTTTCTTATTAAGAAATTTTCTGTTCTTTTTACATACCAACCACAGATGCTCCTCTCCCCACTCCTTCTCCCTTCCCCAGCCTTCTCCCCCAACCCACTCCCCATTCCCACCTCCTCCAAGGCTAGGCTTCCCATGGGGAGTCAGCAGAGCCTGGTACATTTAGTTGAGGCAGGTCCAAGACCTTCCTCCCTGCACCAAGGCTGTACTAGTGTCCCATCATAGGCAGTGGTCTCCAAAAAGCCTGCTCATGCACCAGGGATGGATCCTGACCCCACTCCTGGCAGTAGATTTTATCTCCTTAAAGAGATAGTCATATCATCTGTTAAAACAAGGGTCTAGCTGGAGGGGCAGGAGGAAGGAAGAGGGGTATCTTTAATTGGTATGTAAAATGAATAAAACAAAATTATTCTTAATAAAAAAACAAAATTCAATTGTGTGTTTTTACAGAGTATGAAATCCATACCAGTGTGTTCCCACCACCCAGAAAACTAGAAAACTCATCTAAACATTGTAAGGACTAGAATTTCCAGTGAATTGACACTTCAGCTAAACTGGTACTATAGGGTATTTACGACTGGTTGAGCTTTTGTTTAAGATGTTTGTGCAAATCCTAGTTTTTACACCTTCATAGCTGCACATTCTCAAATACACAATCTAGCTTTTAGGGGACTCAGCATCCTTGTGTAATAATATCATTATCTTTGAAATTCTACCAGGAAGAGTAAAAAGGAGGCACATATTTAAAATAATATGTATGAAATTTGAACACTCAATTTGTATATTTTCATGCAAGCATATAGTAATTATATTAATATTTCAAATGATACAATTTCACTGAACTAAAATTAAAGAAATCTTCAAGTTTTTATATTACATCAAGCTAGACTAGTAAATTATTGTACAATGTTGTCTCTGGAATAAGTAATATCTGTAAATTCAATAGATAAGGAAATTTTACTTTATATATTATTAATTTTATGCAAGTAATATGGAATTATTTGGGGGCTTATACATGACATGAATGTGAGAAAGTTTTATAATTACTAGTATAATTTTATACATATCTGAATCAAAATGTGTATCCATTTACTGGTGAGAGGTCAATAAGTGGTTTATTTGGAGAATGGGTAAGTCTACATTTTCACTTTCTGTTATAAAACCCATTATACCCTGTGGCTTAGTGTAGATCAGAGAATAGTGGCTCCTTTTGCAAATAAGTAGGACAAGTTATTTACCTGAAAGGTTAATGTTGTCATTTTGTAGGAATATTACTCTGTGTAGCTTTGAACATCCTGTTTTACTTTCTAAACCATTCAGAGCTTGCTATTCTCATCTGTGTGAAGGATTTGGATATCATAGAACTAAGACATCCATGTTTGACATCAGAAGACATTACTTTCTTTTTTGGCTTTCTTTTCTATTTTACTTTTTCATTCATCACACACATAAAAGAGACAGGTTAAAAAATAAGGTCATTGCTTTTTTGTTCCTTAAAGACCTTTCTATACTCTGATTTACATCATAGTGTTTTTATTAGACGCATCTCAAATGATGTCTATGAAGTAGAACTGGATGCTTTACTTACTTTCAATTTCCTGCTCATGAAGGCAATAGAGATGGAATCAAGATACAGCAGTATAGGCCACATATTCTGATAATGTTTCTTGAAAATTCCTATTCTGAGTCTAATTCATCATTTTAAGAGAAAAAAACTAATAAATTCCCCTGAAAATGATGACTGATTCCTTAGAGTGAGCTTGTGCTCTTTCCTGGATAAATAGATTACATTGGTTGACAGTCTTATACAGACACTAGCTTGTTCAATTAATATTCAACTTAGGAATGTCTACAGTGAATTGTGCCACTCTAGCTTGGCATCTTCCATAAATAAATTCCTGCCAACCACTGTTGGATAGTAAAGTCTATGTTATGTATCAGCTACAAAGGAGACCAAATGGCATTTCAGTTTAATATGTTGTTAAATTAGCAAGACATGGCCAATTTGCATTAGAAGTAAATAAGTCTTAGTCAATATTGTCAAACTAAGTCATACCTTCCAGTTCTTGGTCTGATTTTTTTATACTGGATCAAATTTCACTGATTTTTGTGAACATAGTAAAAAATATATTTTTCTGGAATTTTATTACATCTAATACTAGAAAGTAGTTTATGTACTTTTCTAAAGAATAGGAGACAATTAATTTGTCATTACAAGAACTGTTAGGTTATTTTGTACTGACTTGTATTATCAATGTATTCAACTCAATGGTAAATGTAATTTAGTAATTTCTGTGGTGATTCTGTATTTTAATATAGAAATCTTTGGAATAGTAGGTGGAAGAAGAGAATCAAATTCATAGAAGTTTCCTCTGACCACACATGTGGTTTGGCATATGCAGGTCTATATACACTGCACACACATACATACACGCGCACACACACACACACACA